>CAIGRF010060095.1:6280-23217 GCA_903798235.1 Fraxinus ornus
AATGAGAATGGAAAAAAAAATGTGGCCCAAACAGGGGCAAAACATCTAAATCATAATAGAGAATATTTTTAAATTTAAAGAGCAAGTTATTTCGTGCATTCTAATAATCTCTTTATTTATTTTTCTTCATTTTTTTTTCAACAATCGCTGATTGTTTTTTCCCTCATTTTTCAATTAATATATAACATCTAAATGTTGAATATAATATTAATAATTTAAGTAGCGGTGTATTAAAATTTCATTTTTATTTAATATAATCGTGATAAAATACAAATAAAGAGTGAGTTTGACTAATACAAAGTACAGAGTCAAACCCATCTTTATTTTAAATATTAAAATAAATAGTCTCTTATAATTTATTTTAAGCATTGACTCTTTAAAATAAATATCATCCCACTTTTATAAATTATTTTTAAAATGCTCTTATCCATCACCCGTTCTATATGTTCATAAATAAACAGATTATAAATTATTTGATATGTTGCTAGGCCTTTGTTTGATTCATTTTTTACTTTTTTGTCTTTTCAATCATATATTCTTTAATAAAATATCATTACGTGTAAATTCAAGGTTTTTTTTTAACCACACATTCTTCATCAATATATTATTCTAAAACGCATTTTTAGCCAAAAATGAGATTAGAACATGCGCTAGACTTGTAGAGAAGTTAAGCATCTGTTTGGTGCACATTAAAATTTTCATTTTCATTTTTCTAATCATTTTCAACCACACATTTTTAAATAAAATAATATTTTCTATCACATCAATAACTTTTCCTTCTTTTTCAATCATATATTCCTCATCAATCTACTATTTCAGAATACATTCTTTCAAAATAATGTGACTCAAACACACCCTAAATAAAAAATATAAAAAAATTAAAATGTTAAATTGTCAGTTAAATTTTATATTTAGACTATTATGTTGTCTAATATCTAAAAATACATTCGAAGTAAATAAATAATACGACAGGAGTACATATTTTATAAAACGACGACATTTTAAACTCTATGGCCCTCTTTTGTAGTGATAAAAAATTAGATTTTAATATAAGTCAAATTTAAAAGTTAATTTTAATTACATATTTAATGGGACTTATAACTTTTCAAGTTATAAGTTTCATTAATTTTTATCAAAATTTACTAAAAATTTATTTTTAATTCCATCAAACAGATTCTATATAATAATTATATGGCATTACTAAAAAAGACTTTAGACCATGTTTAATTGCAACAAATTTCATGAAAAATGTCACATTCGAAGAAAACGAATATCACTCTAACCGTTTGATTGCAACGTGGAAATGGAAATCGAATTCCAACGTACAATCACTTTAAACTGCGTTTTCTATGTTTTCATGGAAAACGAATTCTTTTGAGTTTGGTGACTTTTTATTTTTCAACTAACGTGAAATCGGAATTCTATTCCATCTTTATCTATCAAACGGACCTTACATACTCGTGGATGAGTAATTTGCTATTCAGCTTATCATGGACGTTGATATTAACGTGGGACAAAACTGAAATAATAATATTTTAGTAACATGTTGAATATTGGTACAGCTAATGTTGACCTTCACCGCAATATAATAAGAGTATATTTTAGTTGTTTATTAACTTAAAGAAGAAACTAAAAAGTCACTTTTTTTTAACTTTTAAGTATCACTCATGAAGAGAAATATCTTCAAAATCACATTTGACTTATCTTATTTTGCCCGTTTGATCCCATTAAAATTATTATTTGAGCACATTTTTTTTTTGGAAATAATGCATTTTAAAATATTATTTTGATGGAAAATATATAGTTAAAAATAATAATTTTTTTATTTACGTGTAATATTATTTTATTGAATAACGTGTAATTGAAAATAGGAAGATAAAAATGTATATTTTAAAAAATAATAGGTATCAAACAAGGGCTATGTCACTATTTGGTTTATATAAAGATCAAACTTTTAGTATATTTGATAAAAACTAATGAAATATGTGGTTAAAAAGTTGTGGATCCTATAAAACACGTGGTTAAAATTAATTTTTGACATTAACTTGAATTTTAATCGAATTTTTCAACTGAATCAAACATGGATATATAGCCCTGTTTGACACACATTATTCCAAATTACATTCTTTCAAAATTCATTTTCAACTACACATTTTTCAATAAAATAATATTTTTCATCACATCAATAACTTTTACTTACTTTCTAACCGCATATTTCTCATCATATTGCTATTTAAAATATGTTATTTTCTCAATAATATCCATCGAAAACACACATATGAAAAAGAAAATTACAAACAAATATCACACCTAATCATAAACAAGATTCTTGATAGAATCTTAAGATGATCTATTTACAATAAAATAAGATACCACTTGCTCATTATATTAAAATTTTCTACTTTTTGCCTTCTCCAAAGTCCACAAAATAAAATTCATCTTTCAATTTTTATTTCCAAGATTGATTCCCTTTCTATCTGTCTTTCTCGTGTCAAATATCATATTAATCAATATAGGATAAATTAGGGATGGATTTCTTTGTACGAATCATATCATGCGTGTTTTGAGAAGTTTCGATCATTTGAGGAAAAGAAATTTTTTAGTTCAAATTGACGAGTTCATTGAAGCGTGAATTACTTTTGTTCGAATTTATTGTTTGATTACCAAATTACCCCTAACCAGAAAGATCTCTCTAGTGATGCTCGGGGTGTAAAATGGAAAATTACTTTTCCAACTTCATGACAAAATTGGAAAGCACAAATTTGGATTCTCAGAGCGTTAGTACATAGGATTTGTTTTACATAGCATATTGTAATGTACGAAATAATGAAGATACCTTTCATCTCATTGTAAAGTAAGGAATGGTGCGAAAACCGAGAGTCGAGTGATTGTGATTTTTGTGCATTTTATAGATTTATTATGGCTAATATTCTTGAAAGTTAGCGTTCTTTTATATTTATATTATGAGCCTGTTTGATAATAATTAAAATTGAAAATATGATCGTTATTGGGTCCCATCTACCTAATAAAAGTCAACTATAACGATTAATTTTTTAATTTTAATCCGATTTTACTCTCTACCAAACAGGCTCATATGATATATGATTTTAATTCGAATATTTTATTCTACAATTCTTAGCATCCGTATGACATGACAGACTTTTTGAAATTATAAGTTGATTGATTTATTTTATAAAATATGTAATAAATAAAAATTTTACATCTTAAAATATGAAAAAAAAAAGGCTTTAACAAACAGAGCTTAGTCTTCGTTTGGTTTCAATTTTTTAAAATTTATTTTCAACTGTTACATGTCATATTTAACTCCTGAAAGAGTCTCCTCTTGCCTTATCAATTATAAGGCCGAGTCACGATCGAAACCACTTTTGAGGGTTGAGCCCTATAAATATCTTTGTTTAAAACAAAAAATTTCAAAGAAAAAACAATTATAAACGCGACATAGGGTTGATGGGACTACGACTTACTTTCGCTTGTAGATGTAGCAAAGGGTCCTATTTGACCATGGGTTAGAATTGGACTTTTTTCGAGCTGGTTTAGGGGTTGAACGTTTGACACCCCAAACCAAAAGTGCTTAAACCTGTGAAAATAAGTAAAAAGTAGTATGCATAGGCTTTTTAACTACAAATTTTACGGGATCAACAATTTATATTAACTTTTCAATTACGTTAAATTAAGCCTTTATTACTAAAAATCAAAATTTAAATAAAAATTAATGAAATAGATCGCTAAAAAGTTCAAAAAAATTTATGATTTCTATAAAATATACGATTAAAAATAAGTTTGAGAAAAAAATTTGAAAAATTGAGATCAAAATAAGCCCCTGTTTGTCATCAATTTTTCAAACATTGTTTGCTACAGTAAACAATATCCACTACATATTCACTCAATAAAATATTNTTTTCAAGAAATTATTTTAAGATGGGTGGTATGAATTGTTGTGTGATGTGGATTAGTGGATATATATATATAGCATCTATTTGTAATCCATTTTCTCAAATTTTATTTGCTACAGTAAACAATTTTCACCACATATTCACTCAATAAAATATTTTACACACAAATCAATAAAATTATTTTACTTTTCAACCACACAATCTTCAAAAAATATTATTCTAAACTCTATTTTTGTCCCTTCAAATTGGGAGACAAACAGGTCTTAAGGGCTAGAATTGTGTCAAACAATCCCTTAAGAAATATTGGAAAAGAAAAAAAAAAGAAAAAGGAAAATGGTTCTTGGGTTTAGTCTTCCAATTTCTGACAGACAGACAAAAGCAAGAATACTCTTTAAACACTGGAAAAACTCTGACAATCACGTGACTCTCCCCCCATGTTCATTTGATTTTGTTCCTCAAAACCTACGCATTCTTTAGCACCATTCTTCTCTCTTTCACACCCACTCTACAATTCTTGAACTGGTAAGAATTTTGGGGTACTTTCTTTTCTCTCCAGATCTGCCTTTGCTGGTACAGGTATGCAATTTCGATGATTTTTTCTTGTTTTTAACTCCATTTTCTGCTCTGGGTATTTACTAATTCCCCTTTTACAATTTTTTTCCAAATCTTCGTGTAGAGTTAGTCTGGGCTGGATGACATTTGGAATTTTCAATTTGATGGGTGTTTTTCTCTCTCCATTTTTTTTTACATGGGCTTCTCATTTTCCTTTGCGTTTGAGTTTCCTTTTGCCTAGGCCAATTTTATTTTCTCACTTAAAGGTGTAACTTTTGCTTCTTTCGTTAGGAAGTTGAAAGGAGTTATTTTCGTTATTTTTGTTTTCATTAAAGATTTTTTTATTCAACGTTCTTCTTGTGTTTCTTCTTGATTTCAAGTTTAGTTTTGTAATAGTGGTGGTGCATTTATGTATAATGTATTGATGTGTATTTATGAATTATGTGCTCTAAATTCCGGATATTTGGGTTAATTAGATGAGTCATTGATGGATTTGAGTTAAAGCTAAAATCAGTATACTAATTTTTTTTTTTACCTACAGTTGGGAAATTGTAGAAATATGGGTGTTGTTTCCCGCAAGATATTCCCAGCATGTGAGAGTATGTGTGTATGCTGCCCTGCACTGAGGTCACGGTCACGTCAGCCCGTCAAGCGTTACAAGAAATTGCTTGCTGAGATTATTCCCAAATCCCCTGTGAGTGTGCACATTTTATGGTTTTTTGTCAAATCTGGATGGTTAGGATGAATCTTACTAAAATATTGGCTTGTTTGGTACAATGTAAAAAGTTAAAATCTGCTTGACCGTGGTTTTCAATGTTTTATACCAAATATGCTATAGATTTTTTTTCCCTTGCATTAGTTTTAGAACACATTGCACACTATATAGTGCTTGTAAAGGATCAACTGTACAATGATATAAATGTTGGATTTCTTATGCGTTTTGTGGTTCTCTTGATTTCGCATAGATTTAAGTTATTCCCAAGCTTAATAATATAATGATAATACTCCTTCCGTTTCATAAAGATAGTTCTGTTTTCCTTTTTTGTCTGTTCCAAATTATAGACCTGATTTTTACTTGAGAGTATAGTCTATGTATTAGTTTCCCAATATGCACCTATTTAGTGTCTATTTGACACTTTAATTTATTTTATGGTTGGTTACATGATCATTCTCAATCACACATTCACACAATAAAACATTAAACATGTATACCAAAAATTTTTTCCTACTTTTTAATCAAATTTGCCTAAAATCACTATTCAAAACTCTTTTTTCTACCAAAATGGTTGTCAGACATACTCTTAAGTCTTAATGTGTTTTGTTATCACAAATATAAACCACTCCATTATTCAATTGCAATCGGAACAATAAATTAAAATTCAAAAAACATTTCATCTTCCATGACATTTATTCATTTTTATTTGTATTGGATGACTTTGGAATGTTAATTAGCTTGATTCTCGCATTAAATAATGACTAATACCAAGATTAGTTTAATTAACTTGAATATTGCATGCATAATTTAATTATCTTGAATATTGATTGCATTAATATATGGTCATATTAGGAAAAATGACGGAAAATTTTATTATTTCAACTATATTAACTAAATTTTCTTAATCAGGGTGAAAAAAAAATAGGATTATCTTTATGGGACAAATGGGGTAACATTTTATATTTAAGCAGCTTTCTCTTAGTAAATTTTAGAGTTTCTTTTTTTCCCCTTCTTAGTCTGATTGCATCTTCAAATCTAGCATTTCTCCACATTCTAAATTAAATATTAGCTTTGGCATTTGCATTTCCCTATATTCAGTGAGATCCGTACAGGATCATTTGTTTTAACATGTTTAGAATGTGTGATTTATGAAATCCCATCTCAAGCCTTTAGTCTGCTCATGCTGTGTGTCACAAATCCAGGAAATTACTAGGGGTCTCTTCCTTCCTTTTTTTTTTTCTTGGGGGGGTGGGGTGTTTATATTGTTGTACAGGATTCACTAGCCCAATATTCAGTACCTCGAGCTATATTCTTTTTCTCTGTTACATTTTTGGAACAAAAGTAGTTTGAACTGAATACTGATGAATGAAAACAATAGTTTTGATGGATTTATTTTATCTTTGTTACATTTGATTTTCTTAAAACTGGATCTTAAGATGTGCATAATGGGGTGTCTACAATGCGGGAGGATCGTGCACATTTAGATGAGCTTATAAGGGAGGATCGTGCACGTTTAGGTGAGCGTATAAGTAGCTTGTAAGATGACTTTTTGAAAAGTAGGTACCAGAACATGCATTTAAACTTATAACCTTGAGCATAACCTCACTGCGACATGTATTTGGAACTGCATACTGGTAGTCAGCTGATGAGTAAGCCCAGTGTGTTAACTTTTCCTTTGACACTATCTTGCAGGATGGTCATCCAAATGAAAGGAAAATTGTGAAGCTATGTGAATATGCTGCCAAAAATCCTTTCCGGATCCCAAAGGTGGTTGCTTTTTGATGCGTAAACATGTACATATGCATATAGTTAGCAATTTGTAATGTACTTCATGAGTGAAATTAATATATTCTACTAATGCTCTGTTGCCATTTTCTGTTCACACTAGATTGCCCAATATCTTGAAGAAAGGTGTTACAAAGAACTGCGAAATGGGCAGATCAAAATTATTAGTATCATTGCTGAGGCCTATACCAAATTGCTCTGCATGTGTAAGGAGCAGATGTAAGGAGTTAATTTTGTTCATGTGATCATGCTAGTTTTATTAGTTTTACTACTAATCCATTGACATCAACGTATGAAAGGAAAACGTTAGTATAGAAATGCATTAATGCTTTGCTATCATATATTGAATATATCTTCTCTGTGGGTGCTAAATATTGTTTCAAGTTTATATTTCAATTATTACATAGATCTTTTGTTTAAATCTAAGTCAAGTAAGATTTGATTGACTATGACCTATTTCAAATAATACTGCCACTTGTCTTTTATGTTTGCAGAGCATATTTTGCTGTAAGTCTGTTCAATGTAGTTAGTGAACTGCTGGGTGACTCAAAGCAAGACACTGTCTTGATAATTGGATGCCAAATTCTGACCACATTTATTTACTGTCAGGTAATTTCTAGGCTTAATGATTTTGAATTGTTTTAACAAGGATAATCAATGTATTTGAGATTTCCTGTGTATCTGGTTTTCTATTGTATATACTGCAAGGAGTCATCATGGTATTCCCCCTTTCCACCCCCTTTCTATCTTCATCAGTCTTTGGAAGGAATGAAATGAATCCGTCTAATTTTTGTTATAATTACAAGAATTTACAATGTTAGTTCCTTTATATATAATCATTGCATTGCCTCTGCTATGTTGTCTTATTTCTAATTTGATATATCTATAGGTAGATGGAACATACACTCGCAATATTGAAAATTTAGTTCACAGAGTGTGCATGTTGGCTCGTACCATTGGTGATGAACAACAAAAGCACAGCTTGAAGGCATCAAGCTTGCAGTGCCTTTCAGCTATGGTAATTGCATAATTAAAGCTTATTCAGTGGTTTGAAATTCTTACCTTCATGCTTGTTTATTGATCCAAATTTATTTTGGTTTTATTCGTGTCTTTTTTGAGAATAAAATTATGATTAACTTGGTTTCTGAAGATTGTCTCTCTTCACCTGTTGCATCATTTTATGCTTCAACTATGGTATTTTTGTAACCTAACTAGCTGGGTTTTTTCATCTTCAGGTGTGGTTCATGGCTGAGTTCTCTCATATATTTGTTGATTTTGATGAGGTTGGTCTTTTTTATGGGCTATTTTCTTGCTTTGCTGTTTGCTCTAAATTTTCTGTAATTTCTTGTTTCGAGTATCCAATTCTACATGTTTGTTTTCATGAGCAAAAGCTTTTGGTTTGCATTGGGTCTTACATCCTAATGTACTCCAAACTCCTGATGATGATCCCGTTCCTTTCCTTTTTTTTCTTCTTGCATTAAAGATATTTATGATACCTGCTTCTTTGATGCTTACAAATTTGTTCTGATGACCAAGCAATAGAAATAATGCTGTTGCTTAGTTATGTATTTGAACATTCCAGTTGGAAACAGGTGAAACAACTCATTTAGTTCTTCTGCAGTTTGTTTTATCTAAATAATGAATCAATTCACATGCAGAATGTGGTAAGCTGTAGTTCAAGTGACTTATAATAATTTTGTTAATTGGTGAGATTACCCAACAGTGGATATATATGCTTGGAGCACTTTCTTTGTTTAAAGATTTCTTGGTCTATCTACAGATATTAATGACAATTATATAGGCAAACAAATTTCTTGATCAGAATTTCTGTATTACAATTTCAGATAGTGCATGCTACTCTTGATAACTATGAGAGGGACATACAAAATGAAGAAGATGATGAAAGGGGGAAGGCACATCATAACTGGGTGGATGATGTAGTAAGATGGGAGGGAAGAGGTACACCCAGTGTTGGTGGTGAATTCAGCCCTAGCCACATGAATATCAGACCACGGCCTGAAAAGAAAGATCCATCTCTCTTAACAAGGTTGAAGAATTTCAATGTTGATAAAGCCTCTATTTGGGAATCATTCTTAGCCCCTGTTTGGGCTCCATTAAAATGAGATTTTGGATTAAAATGTGTTCTGGAATAGGAGAATGTGTGGTTAAAAAAATAAGAAAAAGTTTTGGGTTTATGTATAACATTATTTTATGGGGGAATGTGTGGTTGAAAATGAATTTTGGAAAAATGGAGCCCAAACAGGGGCTTAATAAATTAAAAGTTACTTTTACTACACAGTCAAAGTCAAACTTTAATTTCAACCATACATTTAAAATTATTACTCGTTATCTACACATTTCGCGGTCTCCACCCCTAATCCTCCTAAAAAGTTGCTAAAATGTTCCTGAACAGAGTTAAAATAAGTTAAATGGTATTTTTTTAAGTTAAATTTGCAATCAGCTTCTGAAGTGATAGACGCTTGCTTGTTTCTCTAATATTTTTCTAATTACTGAGTTTCTGTACATCATATGTTTCAGAGAGGAAGTTGAGGCACCAAAAATATGGGCTGAAATATGCATCCAGAGAATGGCTGAACTGGGGAAGGAGAGCACAACAATGCGTAGGATATTTGATCCAATGTTTGTATACTTTGATGCCGGGAGGCACTGGGTGCCTCAGCATGGGCTGGCCACTATTGTTCTGTCTGACATGTCCTACTTTATGGAAAACTCAGGTGACTTGCCTCTCCACTTGTTTGGCTAAGCTTAAAAAAATGTAAAAGTTACTTTTAAGCTTAGTTTTGAAGAAAATGTACTTTTCTAACTTGCTTTCTAGCTAGCGTACTTTTCTAGAAGCATGTCTTAACTTACTTTCTCGAAATGTAACTTTTCAGCTTAGCCAAGCATGCCCTGAATTGGTCATTACTTTTGTTTATGTTCAAAGTTTCCATACACCGACTCTGTGGAGATTTATTGTCTCCTGGGAACGTGTGAGATCCAGAAACCGAGGTTCTTCTTATAGATAGTAGGTGATTAGTTGAGTGACTTCTAATTAGTGTAGTGGGGTTGGGATATTGCATGTTAATATGGATGTTTTGAAGTAATTGTATAACAGTATTTTTGGTACTTTACATTTTCCTGTATGGAGTAGAATTATTGAATAATTTTAATTGCTGGTTTGCTGACTTATTTATTAATATTACAACTGAAGTTGTCAGAAGCTTCCTTGAGCTAGGAGTCTTTAATGTTTTCTATTATCTCTATGATGTCTCTATGATGCAATACATGTCATTTTCTAAAATTTGGATAGTTTTTTGTTTTATTGTTTTTTTTTTTTGCACGTCTTATTTATTGGTTGATTTGGTTCTCGCAAATTGAATCATGGTGTATTCAGGCTCTTGGGACTGCCATCAAGCTTTATTTGAATGTATAATTTCAAATGTTTGCTTAGTTACAAAATTTTGGAGACTGATCTTAGAAGGGTTTATGAATGGTGAATTTCTTTTACTTCAGGAAATCAGCAATTAATTCTAGCTGGTGTTGTTCGACATTTGGACCACAAGAATGTGGCACATGATACCCAGATTAAATCTTATGTCATCCAAACTGCTAGCACTCTGGCGCATCAAATTAGGTTGCAGACTGTAATTTCTGATATTGGATTTGTCAGTGACCTCTGCAGACACTTGCGCAAGAGCCTACAAGCAACAGCCGAGTCGGTTGGAGATCACGAGCTAAACTTGAATGTTGCATTGCAGGCTTCCATTGAAAACTGCTTGTTGGAAACTGCAAGAGGGGTAATAACATGAAGATTAAGTGCATGTTTGGCTGGGAGTATTTGATAGCACTAGATAATATAAGGAACATAAAGAAGTTCAAAAACCTTGTTCATTATTATGTCTAGTGCTGTCTAGTACGGTTTCCCAAACAAGCACCAAGTAATGTTATTTTCCATTCACACTTGATTTGCTTGATAATGTACGTGTAATTTTCAGATTGTTGATGTTCGGCCACTGTTCGATATGATGTCTGTAACTCTGGAGAAGCTTCCATCTGTTAAAGTTGTTGCCCGGGCAACATTGTTGTCGTTGATAATTCTTTCCAACGTGATTTCTTTAGCTTCTGTATCTTCACATTCACAACAGGTGAGAAGCTCTAATTATTTATAGCAACTTCTGGGGAGTCTTCTTTACTTATTGCTTCAATTAACGAGAAAGAAGTATTATGCTGGCATCTTCTGCAACGCAATTGTCTTTTTGAGCTTCCGGAAATTTGTGTTTCATTTTCTTTTTAAATTGACTGTGTGTAGTTCAAATTTCAAAACATGTTATTAATGCAAATAGTAATATGAATATTTTTTCTTTAATCATATAATTTTCTTATCCCTTGCTAACTTTCATAAGTTACTAAGTCCTTGTTTGATCCCCATTATTTTTAAAATACATTTCTCTCTCTTCTTTTCAACCACACATTCTTCAATAAAATAATATTACACGCAAACCCAAAATTTTTCCATGTCTTTTAACCAAAAAATTTCCTTATTTTTTAACCACATATTCTCCATCAATCACTATTCAAAAGTGCATTCTTTGTCAAATAATGGGGCTCAAACAAGGCATAAATCTTAAACTTAGTTCAAAATCAGTTGATATAAATTTATTCAAATTTAAAATTCATATCAGACTTTACAAGTGGTTAGAGATTTAATGTGGTTTATTTTTCTCATAAATTATGTGTTAAGGTAAAACCAAACCAAAAATTCCAGATAATTTTTGTTTGAATTTTTTGTCCTTATAATTAGGTGTTCCCAGAGGCACTTCTTGTTCAGATTCTGAAAGTGATGTTGCATCCTGATGTTGAAATACGCATAGGAGGACACCATATATTTTGCATTCTTCTGTTTCCAAGTTTTACAAATGCAAGAAATGATCCTTCTAACCATCCAAGGAGGTGGCATTCAAAAAATGCATCGACATTTGCCTCGATTACTGCTCTTCTTGAGAAACTTCGTGGAGAGAAGTATCAAAATAAAGTAAATAGGGGTAGTGCTCAAGATGATTATAACGAGGACGCTGTTGAAGAAGAGTGGAAGCATGGGTGGTCTCACAAGAATTCTCCTAATATTCATACATTGAGCTCCATCGTTGACAGGACCACTGCTCCATCTAGCTTGAATCAAAATGTATAAATTTCAAATTATTTCCATTTTGCCGAATATTTTGTAATATTAGCATATTTGGATAAACTTAAAAAATTAATTATAATTTAATGAGTTTAAAAATAATTAACTTTTATCATTGGTGAAAATTAAGCTAATTACTTGAAGAATAACCTTTTTTTTTTAACTTAGAAGTAAAGAAAAGATAGAAGTTTAAAACATGTTTGAACAAAAAATTTATTTAAACGAACTTTCACATTTTTAAGCTTTGCCAAACATGCTAATTTTAGTACTGGTTATTCTCTTACATTACATGACTCGTGGATTGTTGCAGAAACAATCTTTTTTGAGGTGCAATGAGGACCAAATATTGCAATTGCTGTCTGCTCTGTGGCTACAAGCCAATCTTCCTGATAATCTACCTGCAAATGTTGAAGCTATAGCTCATTCTTTTTGTTTGGTTCTTCTTGCTTCGTGCCTTAAGGTAAAAGCTAAAGTATAGACACATTTATTTTATTGTTCTTTTTCCTGCTGGAATGAATGAGGGCACACTGAATGAAATCAGGTACTTTTTCCTGCTTTTGCCTGTCAAGTTGATAATATTCATAGGATTGCAAAGTAAGCCCCTGTTTGGTGCACATTTTGGGAGTAAGAATGCATTTTTACTGTTGATGTGATGAGGAATATGTGGTTGAAAAAAAAGGAAAAATTATTGATGTGATGGAAAATATTATTTTGTTGAAAAGTGTGGTTGAAAATGAGTAGAAGAATGAGAATGAGAAAAATAATGTGGCTCACACAGGAGCTAAATTCCATTTTATGCCGGTGCAATAAATATTTCAAGAGGATAGTTCTTGATGGGCTGCAGTCAAGTGCTTTGACAAGACCAACCCCACCCTACCCGCTTGCCCCGGAAAAAATTCTAAATGTAATTAATGAAATACCCAAGTAGGGAAGAGAGAGATCGGTATTATTAAATATTGTCTGGCAGCAACATGATGGTGCTTGCATATATTTAAGTGCTTTATTGTAATTTTCATGCTCAGCATTTCTCTTCATAAATACAAGAATGTTTGGTTAAGCTTGAAAGTTTAGTAAATACAGATATAGAATAAATATTTTTTCTATTATTCAAAGTTGGAAATGCTACTATTTTGATACTAAAGTAAGAGTTATTTTTAAGTAACATGTTTTTAGTAAGAAAAGGTAAGTTATACATGCACATTCAACAAAATTTTCCTTCTTTTTAAGCTTAGCCACAAGTGTTCTATGTATCAAAAGAAAAAAAAATAGTTTCTCTTCCGCGGGATGGATATTTATGGGTGATATGTCTTGGCATCTCCCTTTTAACCGTGTTGCAGAACTCAAACAAAAATCTGGTAGTCCGGTTCTTTCAACTTCCCCTTTCACTCAGAAGGATAGCATTGGACCCCAACAATGGTATGGGAAATTGCTTCATTTACAAACTCTTAGTCATGAACGAGGTAAAATTTTACAGCTGACTTTCTTTTCACAGGTTCCTTACCTCCAGCTTATCGGAGATTGCTTCTTGTATTATCCACTGCGATGTTGATGTTTGCTGCAAAAATATATCATTTTGCCAACTCAAATAATTTGCGCAACTTATTGTTTCAGTGTGATGTAAGTATTTATTTGTAATTTTTTTCACTTTATAGACATTTTAAGCTTGTCTTGTAATTTTCAAAGAAGTCAACTGATGTTGTTTGGTTGTCACACATTTTTACTTTGATTTGTGATTTTTAAACGATAAAGCAAAGAAAAAGTATTTTGTATCAATGTTTACCTAATTTTCCTCATCCGTAACACACTAGAAGTATTTGGTGAATTATAGTGATGAACCAACACTAGACCCATTTTATACAACATTGCCACTAGTGTATTACTATATGTCTATATGGGGGAGTTACTAATATAACACCGATATACTTCATGAATACATATAGTTATATTACTAAACATATTCTGAAAGAGTGCATATAATATTAGAAGACAATCCTGAATGACTTTCAGTAAATTGCTTTGTATTGACTCACTTGAGCTTTTATGTTTATTGGTTAGTTGATATTCATTTGCGCCATTTTGTTTCCAATTATGGGGTGAACTTATGGAGTTCATTATTACTAGCTGAAATCTGATTGGTTACAAACTTAGGTTGATCCATATTTGGGCATTAAAGATGACTTCCAAGTATTTCTCAAGCCTCAAAGTGATCTGGGCAAATATGGTTCTATTGCTGATAATGAAGTTGCTTCATCGATACTCACTGAATTGCAGAAAAACACCATCGAATCTGAAAAGCATGTTCTAGACATCATAGTTGATAGTTTATCTAGCATTACTAAGGTATGTCTGTTTAATAATCTTAGCTTTATTTTCTTCTGTGAGTGCTGTCCTCTTTCTCACATCAATCCTGGGAAAGAAATTACCTACATGTGATAAATATGATTTTTTGGAAGCTCGAGGAAGAAGACCTTGCTCAGCAGCTATCAGAAGGATTCATGCCTGATGACACTTTCATGTTTGGCCCGCAATCAATGCTCAACATGGATCATATCCAAAAAGTTGCTCATTCAAAGGGTTCACCCTCATTTGACGGGGTATGCTGGTTTTTCTCTCTGTCTTAGACATTTTACTAGCCATCAGGTTTACGATGCTTTTTGTTGTCAAACATCTATTCTTACTTTTGGAGGATATTTATGACTTCTAAATGCTTCCAAAAGTAGTTCAAATAAAGGTAATTATTGGTCAGGTGAAGATCAAGTGAGAACAATTAGTGTAGAACGGTTTGGGGCCTATGTTGTGATGAAAGATGTTGTGGTTGATATGGAATTTGCCTCTTGTTGCAGGAGTTTTCTGCAAATTCTTATGTTGAAGATGACTCCATCAGTATATCTTCGGTTGCTGATATATCTAGCTTCATCCCAAAAGTGCCTGCATCCCCATCTCCTTCAATGTCCCGCATTGTCAGCATTGGACAATTACTTGAATCGGTGATTCCCCTTTCCTCTGTGTGCTTATATGCGTGGCTGAAAAGAACCCTGTGGACATATATTCAAGAAATATATAGTAGACCCAAGTGTGTTCTCAGAAGCATTAATTGAAAACGGAATATCTTTCTTAGTTCTCGGAATATGAATTTCCTGCCGTTTCAGCTATTAATCATTTACTCGTATGGAATAATGAATCTATCATGTTTACTTGAGAAGCTTGTTTAGCTTTCTTTATAGTGATAATTGATGAATCTCTACTTGCATTTATTATTTGCATACTAAAAGCAATTTTTTCAGGCACTTGAGGTGGCTGGTCAAGTAGCTGGAACATCCATCTCCACTTCACCACTACCATACAGTGCTATGACCAATCAGTGTGAAAGCCTCGGCATTGACACGAGAAAGAAGCTTTCTAATTGGTTGACCAGTGAAAACCGCTGCACAAAAGCGAGCGATGTTTTTCTTCCATCCTTTCATGCAGATGGCATGTCAGCAATTGGAAAGGTGAGATTACATGATTTTTTTTCCGCTATTTAGTCCCGAAAATATTCTTGGTAAAACTCTTGGATAAAAATGAAGAATATGAGCTCAGCCTTCCATAGAGAGTGATCAGTGTAAATCTGTGTGCGCTTTTACTTGTTCGTTTCTTTTATTGTTCTTCTAAAATAGGGATTAGGACTTGATTCGTAACATTCCATGGTATTCAATACGTCCTACACTATATGCACACANGTAACATTCCATGGTATTCAATACGTCCTACACTATATGCACACATCCGTTGTTTTTAATGCACAAACTGTGTTTCATGCAGATAAGCAGCGACGATCAACCTATTCCTAGTGCTGCAGTACCAGCAAGCCCGTGGTTGGCTCTTAGGTTACCTCCGGCCAGCCCTTTTGACAACTTCCTTAGAGCAGCTCGTGGTTAGAGTATTCCGCAGCACCTGCAAAATCTAATCTTGTATGTTTTACTCGTTATTTTAGGGCAAGCAGCGATTAGGGAGCTTCAGTTGTAGAATTTAGCATTTATGAACAAAAAATGCCTGTTTGTATGAAAACATTTGACAATCAGTTAGCCGTATCCTATGTTTTGTATTGTCTTTGTAATTGTGGTTCTTGATTGCTACACACTATGGTATTCTGCCTTGTGCTATCTCTACTTCTTGCTGTTAAAACCTAACTTTTCCTCAAATATCACTAACGTCGTTAATTAGCATTCGTACTTTTCTGAGAAAATAGCACTATTTATTAAGATACAAATCAGCACAGTCATTTGGCATCGACAAATTCTTGTTGGTCGTATCAAAGATATAAATTTTGAGATGAAACAATTTCAAAGATCTTTCAGAAAGTAAGCACTGGATTAGTTGAAGGCAAAAGAAGGTGAGCTAGCAGTCTTGAAGTGCCCTCCAAGGATGAGCCGGACATTGAAGATAGGTATGCATCGGAGTGGAAAAAAGAGATCCATGTTCTACAAAAATAGTCAGTAGGGGTGGACAAAAGGCTCGAACCCGAACTGAACCGAGCGGTGTTAAATACCCGAACAGGTACCCGAATCGAGAACAGATGGATTTGGGTCAGGTCTTGGGTCTAGATCAAGAACCGAATAATTGAAATTAAATAATTTTTTTTATTTTTTTTATTGAATTAATTAAATTTACTTTATTTTTTCTAAATAAATTAATTAAATAAATCAAATCATTTCATAGTTTTAATTTTAAAGCCCAAATCATTTTAAAGTCCATTAGCCTATTTTTGGAATTTGTATGCATTGATTTAATGTTTTTCGACAGCTAGTTA
>CAIGRF010060157.1:0-10117 GCA_903798235.1 Fraxinus ornus
AAATTAATTTTTAAACAAAGCTATTAAATATAAACTAAGCAAACGTGCATTGCACGTTGTTTGCACCTAGTAATACACAAATAGGTCTATTTACCTCAGCCTAACAAATTATTTTATTTTATTTTATTTTTCCTGGATGGAAAGCATCATTAGAGACAATATATGTAAACTAATAGAAATTTTGATTATAAGAATATGATGAAAAACAGTTGAAAAGATAAGTGTGAAAATGACTAAAGGTTGAGCACTCATCATAATTAAAATATGGTATAGTTAACAAAAAATGTGGTGTAAATATGACTACCCAAATAAAAGGATTTGGGACGCTCTTGTTAATAAAGTTGCATTTTAACAGGGAACCCAAAAACGCATAGACAACTAAGCCTTTTCATTTTATGAAAGAAGAAAAAAAGCTGATCCAAAATTTTATTTATGAAGAGAAAATAGTTCAAATTTTGGAAATTGGGCACCAATTGGACAATTTCTAAACTCTTTTCAAACAACATCTTGAATCTGAACCCTAAATTCAGATTTTTGGGCAATTTTTTTTTTTTTTGATGATTCAATAATTCATTCAGGTTCATTTAAATCATGAGCTAATAGTATGTTCATCCAAATTTACGAGTTATCTATGTTCTAATTCCTTTATTGATTGAGTTATCTATAAATGAAACTGATAACTTTACATGTCTGTAAATTTTTTTTTTTTTATTACAAATTGTACATTTTGTTTTGGGACTGTTTTTTTGAATTTAATTGTGTTCTAAATTTCTAATATTACATTGAATTGGTAGGTTAGTTCATGCGCAATAAGGTACAAAGTTTAGTTTTTCCATTTTGTGTAATTTTTGCTATTATAATTGTTGACCTTGGTTTATGATCGGTGACGTGGACAATAGATCCTAACTCCACTCACGTCCAAGGGATAAGGCTCTTGCACAATTGGAGAAATCGTTACAAGCATGTGACCTTCATGATGATGACGGAGGCAGTTGCAAACGCTCCGACGATCAAGTCAGACAACTTGTATATTTGTGGGATGAATGAAAGACATGAGTTACAAGTATGTGTACGGGCATTGGATTGTAGAGAAGAAATAACAAAACTAAGCAATGTTGCTATTGAAAGTGTAAAGTTATAGTAGAAAAGATGAAGTGGTTTTCTCTGGAAGAAAGACATGTGACCTCATCTTAAATACCAATGTGTCTTCTTCTAGGTGTCACTTATGTAGTCCTATATTCAAAGGGCAGAGGGCATTTAATGATTTTGAAAATTGGCTACCCTATAGTCTAGGTCTAATGTAGACCGATAAGTTGACTGAAATGTGTTTGCTGCAAAAAATGTCATATCAATTAATCATGGAAGATATTGTACAAAAGATTCCATGGAAGAGGATTTTGTATGAGAAATCTCTTGAGAGAGGCAAAGAAAAAAGATGCATTAGTGGATTCAAAGGCATATCGCTTCGATAATAGGCTGCAGCAGATCGTGGTACCTCACCTTGACCATGGAGGTTCTGCCTCTACATAGCGCATCGGTTGAGGTGATGGCATTACTTTAACTACATCTTATTTTATCGCGGCGCTTATTAGAACTTTTATTATTATTCAATTATAAGTAATTTGGGCGAATATCTACTTAACTTGGGTAAATTATGTTATTTGTAGAAAAAAAAATCCCAACTTGGATGAAAAAGGCTACTTGGAGCTTAATTGGAGTTGATCCGAAACAATTGAAGATTAATCAGATTGCAAGTGATCAATTGGAAATATTAATGGAGCATTAGGTAGAAAAAACATAAGTTTCAAGAGCTAAATTCGATATTTGAAAATTTTGGGACTAAATTGCAAACATTCAAAATGTGCATTGGGACAATCATTAATGATTTTGGGATGAAGAGAACTTATTTACAAATATTAGAAGATGAAGGACTAAAGTGACATGAGAAAAGGAATTCTATTGAAGAGGAGAATTGTTTCCTCCTATTTATTTGTGGAAACCAAGTCGAAAAAGGATTTTCTCTAAATCTTGTTCTATAAATGCATGTCTTACTCCAACAATTAAAGAATGCTTGTAAGATTGAGTATACACACATTCAAGATGAGAATTGTGGGGATTCAGAAATACATATACAAGCCCAAAAGAATGAAAAAAAATAATAATCAAGAAATCAACTGAGAAGCTAGAGTTTCAAGATATTTACAAGGAGGATGCAGAATCTTAGTGCAAGATCCTGATCTTTTTCTCGTTTTTCCTTAAAATCTGGTGGTTTACTTTAATTCTTTCTTGTTTTATTCTTCTTCCATGATATATAATTAAGTATTTAGTTAGGGTGAATGATTGTAACCTAATTTTGAACCTTATTTTGAATTAATTTAAATCTCCAATTGATGTAGTAAATCATTTTTACTTCTAGATTAATTGGCCACTAATTCATTGATTTATAAGCGATAATTATGCTAAGAGGGGGATTATTTATTTAGACCACGTAGTAAAAATCGATATATTTTCTAGTTAGTGTTGTTGCTACATGGATTCTTATATATAAGACGATTAACTAAGGTGTATCCCGATTTGTATAAAGATATGAAATTAACTTAGTTAAATAGAATCATTTGAATTCGAGAGATGTAAATTGAATACGTTAGAAGAATTTGAGCGGGTACTCATAATTAATTGTTAGAAAAATTGGTGATAGAGACTAAGGAGATAGCTATGGCGAACTCAGGAATCATAACACTTAAATCATCATATAAAAATTCCCTTTTATAACTATTTTAGAATAATAATATAAATATCATAAAAATAAGATGAATATCTTATATTAATCCTCAATCGAATTAATGTTAGGAATAATTTAACTAACATTTAAATAGTAATCCTCGTGGAAATGATAATACATAGTCTAACTCTACTACTTGTTACAATTTGTACACTCGTGTGATAAAAAATCGACAACATGAGCGACTACTACATGGCCAGTAATTGGAGCCTCGCTGGATGCGGCATAACAATAATCTTGTTTCCTATGTACTTTTATTATTATTATTATTGTCTAATATTACATTCTATGTTATGTCATAGTGGATGTGAGTTTACATATTGCCTATTTGATAAAAAAAATTTAAAACTCAATTGTTCAAATTTCAATTTTAATCACACGTTTCATGATCATAACTTTTATTAACTTTTCAGTTACACGTTTCATCAATTTTTATTAAAATATATTAAAACATTTATTAGAAAACTTAGTACTTGCAACGTCTCGTTACCATCCAAAAGAGTGAAAATCGTCAAATACTCTTTTTTCACAGCTTTATGACGATTATGTCACCTATGTTTACTGGCGTTGATAAAAAAAATTTGCTATAGTAAATGGACCGTGGGAATAGTATTAGCCACAATTTTTTTTTTGGCTAATTTACTACTAGGGATGTCAATGAGCAAAAACTTGAAACTCGGGCTCAACTCGAGTAAAAATTATTCGGGCTTTTTTTGGCCCGAGCCGAACAAAAGCTCAGCCAAAAAATTTAGGCTCGAGCATTAGCGAGCCAATCTAGCTTTTTTTTTTTTAAAAAAGAATTCGTGACAAATCTAAAATTGATATGAAACACAAAATTTTATCGCATATTTATAGCAAAAAAATATACCCGTTTTAACCAAAAATTTTCAAAACACAGTAAAAGAAACAAAAACTTTGCTACCTATTATGACATGCAGGCAGCTAAATCACCTTCTTTTTTTTTTTGTTTTTTTTTTTAAGTTTTTAGGCTAAGTTGTCATGAGATGGCTTGGGCTTGAGCCAACGCCCCAAAATGGGGCTCGGGCCGAGTTTCGACTCGATCCCAACTGGCCACAATCGGTCCGACTTGGGCTTTTCCCCAATCAGGCCACAAGCCGCTCGAGCCAGTGAGCCACATTGACATCCATATTTACTATCATCGTAAATAATGTCTGAAATATCATATGTGTCTTTCGTGACAGATACCAATCACATTATTTGAAATAGAGCGCCACCATCTCAAATTATCAAATTTTACCCCATTTTTTTTCAAATTCGTTGTTCCTGGTTACAAAAAGTCACAACTTTCTATATCGAATTATATTAAACATCATAAAAAAATTAATGATTACAATGAATTAAGAGTTCTACAATGTACAAAATATCTATTTATTTTAGCGTAATTACTGACATCTTCACATGTTAATATGGACTATCGAGTACTCAACATTGTTTTTGTCATGTTGCTATGTTTGTTGAAAATTTTATATTTTGTTTAGTTTGATTTTCAGGAGAATTGGGGTTATGGTACATGTTAGTTCAACAAAGTAATCAGCACTGGTAGAATAAGAAATAAAATATTCTTAGAATCAATTTAGGTTAATTCATGTAATTAGTGAAAACCAAAACTGAACAAGTTATGCGTGCAATAGTTTTGTATTTCTATCTCTAAATTACAGTTTCTTCATTTATCTTTTTATGTATACTAGTTTGACACCCGTGCAATGCACGGGTTGTGGTATTTTTAAGGTAATATTAGCGTTTTGAATATTAAGATTAGATGAAAAATTGTATTATAAAATTTCATTACGTACATTTGTATAGAAGAAATAATGTTTCATAAAAAACCCTCGTTTTCACTATCTTTGGTCGAGTCCGGGGTGACATCTTATTTGTATTCGATAGTCGGGCAAATTTGTTATATTACTTAAAGACCTGNTTGAGACATCCCTTCATGTCCTACAAGTTTGAATACGAGTTAATTCTCGTTGGACTGTGTAAAGATTCAAATATTTTTTTTTATCTATGATTATTCCAAGTTTATAATTTAACTTGTGGTTATGCTATTAAAAAGTTGTTGTAGTGGATTTTTTATTAATCTTTCCCATTTCTTGTTAAGCTTTGATTTGAAAACAAATGTAGTTTCAATTATTCCAAATTGTAGAACTTACTTGAAATCCCAAAACGAGATTGAATTACTTGCCTTCAATTTGCTTGCTTTCCATGCCATCTTGAACCCCTTTTTTGCTCACAAACTCAATCACGAAGGAAGAAGTTTGATGTTCACAATCCAATAACCAAATTTGAGATTTCATTCTTGCCAAAATCAAGCCATAGCCCTTTATGTATTTTGTATATGTTTTCTACCCAAATTCTCATGATTTCAAATGGTTTTTGGTTACGTGGAGGTTGAGGGTGGTGGGAGGTTAAATCTCAAACTCAAGATTTAGCTCCTTCATTCAAATATCTTCCCATTTAAACTAGGTCTAGTCAACCCACATGGATGATTCATTTTCTTCCAACATCTCACACTCTCACATGATGTGTTTAACCTGATTCTAATATAATATCAATTTTATATATCTCAACATCTTCAAGTTCATACAGGTAAATAGACCATGCGACCATCGAGTTAATTTAAAAGCACACAATATTTTACACCTATTAGGGATATATAGCAACTTTACAAGAGGAAATATATTTTTCCAGACATATTTTGTAACACCATTCTAGTATTTCTGACCGTTCAATTAATCAAAGAACATACTAAACTTTCTCATTAATATTGTATTCACAGTTGTGTCGCAAAACTCATAAAATTAACACATGTCTGGTAGGTGAATACAAGGTAAGGTGTTAGATATAATAGTCTTTCTTTCCTACTTGAGTCCCTTCATTTTCAATCCGCGATAAAATAGTCTTTCTTTCCTACTTGAGTCCCTTCATTTTCAATCCGCGCTTTTGTAGACACATCTCATCAAACCGAATCAGCCGAAGTTATTGGCAATATGCTAAAGTAGAAATGCAGAAATAAATTTTGAGAAACAGTCAAAAGTCATCAGGGTATATAAGTGAGATCATATATGCCTCAGAGACTCGCATAATGAAAAAGTAGGGATCAGTTTGTTCATTTCTCATTGGTCCTTAAAGCACACGTGGTATGAAACATGTGTTATGGTATTTTTTCCCTTTATTATGACATATGTCGTATCTCATAAATTAAATACACCGTACAAATTATAGTTCAGATATTCCTTGATAATTAACTTGAGTTCTCCTTATATTTATTCCTCTTGGTAATCCCAATCGAGAATTCGACCTGTATAAAAGATTTATAATGGATAACAAAATCCATTTCGATTATTTGTTGTAATCTCATCTTGATTTCTCATTAAAGTAATTGGATCATGTACACATCATGATCACTGTCTCTCATCTCAGGTAAAGTGTCCGAGGCAATTCTTCGTATCAGTAGACCAATCTCAACCTGTTTATCATACTTTATGCGTGCATATTAAATGATAATCTAGTAATCACAAAAAAAAAAAGATTATTCTTAACATATAAACCCAAAGCATTGTTCATTAATGGACATATAAAAAGTTTACATAGTATATAATTCAAATTCTACACAGTCCAATAGATTTAACATGAGTTACAAAGACATCTATGGGGATAGGTTTAGTAAATGGATCAGTTAACATTTGGTGTATAGAAATATATTGCAAACATACTTATTTCTTTCTTATAATGTCTCTTATAAAATTATATTTTGTATTGTTAGGTTTTACAATCTTTAGACATAAAAATATAGTTATAAAAGTAAAAGAGTCAAATGGTAAGTTGTATAGATGAACTAGGAGTCCTTGGATTTGGTTATGGAACAAGGAGAAAAAGTTGTTGGAATTATGGTAGCTTGTTGCTAAGCTGATGCTCGAGCATCCAAAACAGAATGTCGCCGACCTGTCGCTCGAGCGACGCACCTATTGCTCGCCTGACGCTAACCAACGCTCGAGCGATGGTGTTTCCCGCGAAACTCTAGTTCGCGATTTTCAAGAGTTTTATCTATTATATCTACTTCAAAACCTCTATACTATAAATACCCAAGCCTCACTTTGTGAAAAATGTTGGTTAAACATTACGATATAAGAGTGATCACATCCTACACATCCTACAGACAATCCTATTATCTCTTGGTTCAACCAAATCATTGAAAACATCAAATCCACATAATCAAAACACTGAAACCCATACTTCTATAGAATCTGACAAATTTTTGAAGATCGAGGAAGGTGATCGAAGTTTCAGTTGGAGGAGAACGAGTTCTTAGGTGACCCACAAGAGATAGACGATTTCAGAAGGTCAGGAGCTAATGCAGGAATATGCAGTTTAGGAGAGCCTAGGTGACTATGGTCAAGGTCAGAGAGTACTAGAGTTAATCGAGTTTGGACTGTACTGTAAGTCGATTCGTTTATAGTGGATTTTTAGTTGCTCAGGCCCGGAGTTTTTGTCCTACGAAGGGTTTTCACCGTCATCACTTTTGTGGTGTTATTTACTTTCCTACAATATATCAATTGCAGTAATTCAACTCAGGATAGTATTTCATGCGAGCACTCAGGACTCAGGAGGTACTGAGCGCATAGTAAGCACTCAACACAATTCTTCTTTCTACTTGTATAATTTATTCCTCTCCTATTGCAACTTGGTCTCTTTCATGACTTCTTCACGTCCAAAAAAAATTCCAAACTCCCAAATTAAATTTCAACTATAATTCATAAAAAGAATTCAAGTAGAATTCAAACGAATTTCCAAATAGTCTTCCAAATAGAATTCGGGTCCCACCCTAATTAAAACAAATCTCAACCTTGAATCAAATTCCACTGCAATGAACAAAACTTTAAAAATTCTCATCCTTGTAGACAAATTCCACTGCGAGGAATAAAACTTAACTTTTCAAACAAAAAATTCTCCAACAAAAAAATTCTCCACCTCTTCCAAAAGAGTCCAACTAGGGCAAATTCAAAAGCTTAGTATTAAGAGAATTTCAAGCACTACTCAGCAAGATTACCTTAGGTTCCAAAGTTACTCGAATTATCCCCACGAGCAACAAAATCACAAATAATTTAATAATTATCAAGTAGAGCGGAAATATACCATGTAACAAAATAATACAAAATGATTCTGGAGAAGGTTGCATTTAAAGTATAAACAAAAAATCAGCTTCACCATACCTTTGTAAATATCTCTTTTGGGTTTGTCTCTAGTAATTGATTACAATGGCACTGCTGATGATAATGGCAAAGCGACATTACATATAACTTCTGAACTTAACTTAGATGTATTCTTCAATATGGACCCTAAACCAAATTCCAATGGTAGTGAACCAAACACAAAACTCATCCGAGGCCTCAACCTTTGCTAACTAATATTCAAAGATTCCATGGAACCAAGTAAGACATATAATTGAGGCCTTTTTTGTCCCTTCAACACAATATTGGAGTCTTCACTAAACTTCAGGACTCCACTTGCACAAGTATACATATACCCTTTTGAATCAAGAAAGGGTATAAAGTTTCTCTTCAAATCAGGAACATGTCTTATAACATCAAGTGTTGTGACATTCCATCAAACATCTTAATTTTGACAATTCCAATACCAATTATCCTACAATGTGTATTATTTCTCATTATCACAACACTTTTGAAAATTGTTTCATATGTTGAGAACAGATTTCGATTAAGACACATATGAAAAGTGAAAGCTGTATCAAGACTCCAAATCTGACACCTCGTCAGATTTGGAGTCTTTGTCAGAAATAATCAAAAGTTCCCCATCTTTGTAGCAATCTTCTACAATTCTGGCTTCATCTTAAGTTTCTGATTATTTTCCTTTTGCCTTACAACAGCTTATTTTTCCCTCGTCTGCAACTTATAATAGTTATTCCTAATATGCTCCCATCTCTTGCAATAATTACAGACTTTATTACTATAATTAGCCATTGACCTACCCCTCACATAATCATCATCAGCAATAAGGCCATCTCTAGAAGTCTCAGATCCAACAAGATACTCCATCTTCTCATTTGAATACAAAACATCATAAACTTTTTCAATAGTGAGAGTATCACGACTGTATAAGATCATGTCTCTAAAAATATGTATGAAGCGGTCAACGAACACAATAATATCAATCATCAATGTTCTTCATCATATTTGACCTCCAAGTATGCAAATCAACGACAATTTCCTTAAAAGCAGTTAGGTAATCTTCTAGAGGTGTACCTTCAGTCATATGATAAAAATAAACACACTGCTTCAAGTGCAATTTGCTGGTTAGACTTTTTGTCATACATAATTATTCTAATTTTAACCACAATGCATCTGTAGTTTTCCCGTTCGAAATGTCTTAAAGAATATTATTCGAAAGATGAAGATGTATTTATGATAGAGACTTTCGATCCTTACATTGTCTCTCGTCCATAGACCAAGCTATAGGCATATTGCCAAATCTCAACAACGCATCATTTAAATCTATCCGTGTGAGCACTACTTACACCTTACCTGCCAAAGCGAAAATTTGGTGTTGCAATCTAGTAGTGGAATATCATACTTTATAGTTGTCATAACAAAAACCAAACCTCAAATTGAGTTGATCAAACCACGCTCTGATACCACTTCTTATGATTTAAAGGAATGAGTATAATAATATGACAATATGAAAATTGGATCAAAACAAGAACATAAGATTTACGTGGGAAAAATATACCATGGGCAAAAGATGATAATTTTATTAATATCAATAATGGAGGATTACAAATTATTATATAGAATATAAGGTTTAAATTTCTAAAGGCTTACTCCTCATATATATATAGTGCAAAGAAGAGCCTAAGATGTGGCAAATTCCAACTGTAACAAGTACATACAATAATGGAGTGTTTGGAATAAAATAGGATTCAAAAATTGTAAAAAAATCGCAGACTGATCAAAAACATTATAAGACAGACGCTCAAGAGGTGATCTCGTGAAGGTCGAGCAGTGGTTGACAGCTTGAGCGGCCTCCTAGTAGCTAACGAGCGCTAGCTTCCATGTTATGAACGTTCGAGATGTATTCGGAGCGCTTGGCGCGATTCTTCCTTCCTTTGCACAATTTCTTCCTCTCCTATTAAAACTTGGACTTTTTCATGACTTCTTCAAGCCCTATACAAATTTCAAACTCCCAACATAACTCCTAAATTGAATTCCAACTAGAATTCGCAAATAGATTTCAACTAGAATTCTCAACTAGTATTCAAATAGAATTCCCAAATAGTCTTCGAAATAAAATTCGGGTCAC
>CAIGRF010060190.1:0-11059 GCA_903798235.1 Fraxinus ornus
ACAAACTTGGAACATACTATATATATGTTCCAACTTGAGGGGGAGTGTTATAGGTTATTTAATTCTTTTATGTAATACCTAGGGTTTCCTAAATTCTTATTATAAATAGTAGGAGGCTAACACAACATGTAATTGAACCTTCTTATTCTTTTACTTTAACATTAGTCATATGGTTAAAAGCTCTAGAGTCAAAATACCAAGGTTTAGTTGGAACATTATTAGTCATATGGCTAATGATGTGGTCATTCTGTTTGCAATAGTAGCAAAATTTTCTTGAGCAATGAGAGGCAATATGACCAAACTCTTTACAATTGTAGCACTAAACAAAACTCATGTCTTGTTTCTTATTCCTCCATTGGGTTGCATAGGCGACATTAACAAGTCCACTAACATTAGCATAATGTTCCATGATAGCCTAAGTGAGTATACGTTCTTCTCGAAGAAGTTCCGTTAAACATGCATCCAAAGATGGTACTTGGTTACGATTCATCATATTTGAGCGGGTGGCTTCAAAATCTGACCTCAACTTCATTAAAAACTGGTCTCTTTTGCGGGTTTCGTGCACGGCTTGAACAGCCGAGAGAGCTGCAGCAGGAACTTTGGAGTAAATAGATCAACCTACAGGTTTTGGAAACCAGAAAAATACTTACAAATGGAGATACTTCCCTGTGTAAAATTAGCAGTATCATTTTCCAACTGAAATCTCCTTGTTGTGTTATCCGGATTATATATCTTTTTCAGGTAATCCCACATTCCCTTGGCAGTTCTCTTGGATCTCAAATTAAGAATAATGTGTGGCTCAACCGAACTGAGTATCCAAGTCATAACTCGGGCATCCTTGACTCCCATTTAGTCAAGGCTGTATTTTCTTCCGGAGCTGGATTATTCCCATCCAGATGCCTCGTTAATTACTTCCCTTTAACAAACCACTAAAACTAAAACTCCCAAACGCAATAATTCTTCCCAATAAAGCGAACAAGAGAATATTCAGATTTATAAAACATGATAACAGCAGATGTCTCAAGAGAAACAGATACTTAAAGAACAATCCTCATGCCACAAACAAGTCACCTACAATGTGAGCAGCAAAACCAGACACCAGCTCGTGAATCAAGATAACTTCCAATAGGTCACAGAAAAACTAGAACCCAAGAAGAAAGATTTCCCAGAAGTGCCGCACAAGGCCCAACAAAAAAAAAATCTGATGCACCAAGATTCCAAAAAGATAGAGAAACTGACCACGGTTCAAAGTTGTGGCCCTGATACCATGTCAAAACAAGAGAGCTTTAGAAAAAATTCTCTCACACAGTGAGCCTTCTTCTCATTAAATAAACTTTACGCGCTTATTTACATTGGAAACCTCTCATTTATGTTGTCTAATTGTTCTCCTGATTAATAGATTCCTGTTTTAGGATTTTGTTCAAATTAATGTGTCTACATATAAAAGGAAACCTATATAACGACCAATTAATTTGTTGACCTAATTAATAGTTTCCTATTTTAGGATTCTGTACAATCAGCCTGCAGGCCCTAACAACACTAACAGTAATCAACAGTAAAACACAAAATACAGTGATACACACCACCTCCCTATCCAAAGCAGGTATTGAATCATAAAATAATAGGGTAAGAGACCATTTCAGTTAAGGATCTACGAAGGATGTGTTTACTTTATGGTTGACAAGGGAAAAATTAGATAGTTAGGCTATTTGATTCTTAAAGGTCTATTGCATAGGAAATTCTAGTATCTTTTAAAATAAATGCCTAGGTTACAGGGCTACAAACTTATTTTGAGATTGTTGGGGTGAATACAGGGATAGCTAGATCAACTTATGGAGGAAATCTCTAGATCTTGTTAGCTAGACTGCCGCTTGGTGAACTTGGCCAAAATTGATCTGCACCATGCCTTCCATTTTTTATGAGAAAAATCCAAACTAAAAATTTCAAGTGTCAAAAAGATATTATTTTGAAAACGGAAAGAACCCAACCAGAAAGAGACATGCATTTCAAGAGAAAAGTCCAGGTTCAGTCAAATGATGAAATAATTAAATTAAATAAAATTAGAACGATTCTCAAATACTTACGTATCATGCAAGTAATACCACGAGGGCAGAAGAATCCCTCACAACAAGATTGGCAATCGGATCCTCTGCCTGGTATTTCATGTGAATTTATTAGGTCAACTGGATCTTCAGAGTCAGTGCTACATGCCCATCCTGGTTCACAGCCAGATAGCCAAGAACTTAAGTTGCAGTTCCTGTTAGGCTTCAGGTGACTCCCGCCACGCATCAAGTTACTAAAGTAAAATTTTATCTCTGCAATTGTACATAATCGTTTTGTAATATCTGCAGTTCAACAAGATAGAACTTTGTGAGATGGAAGAGCTAGAAATAACAGCTGAAAGAGAGTACCAAACATTTACCAATATGCACAGTAAAGATAATTTGCAGTTGCAGAAGAATTATTCCTTGTAGTGATGCCTACACTATCTTGGTTGAATTGCCCCACCATACAGATACTAATGGTGCATGTTCGTTGTCGAAAAACCTTAACCAATAATACTAAGTGTATGAAGATTATTCAACATATCCAACAATAATGGATGTGTTATATCTAACAACCTAGAACGTTCATTTTAATTCAACTAGTTTCTTGGTACAGGGGTAACTTCAGATCATTTAGGGTACGTTTGCACCAAAAAATTCCACTGGCCACCACTTTATATCCAATACAAAACCTAAGAAAGATTGGTGAGTTTGGAACCAAGAAAATTTCATGAAATTAGGCCCCTATTTGAGCCCCATTTTTTTTTGCTAAGAATGCATTTTAAAATAGTAGATTGATGGAGAATGTGTGGTTAAAAAATAAGGAAAATTTTTGCGTTTGCGTGTAATATTATTTTACTGAAAAATGTATGGTTAAAAATAAGAAGAAGAAATTTATTTGGAAAATAATAGAGATCAAATAGGCTCTAGAAATCTAATTCCTGTTTATATGACTTCACTTGGTTTGAACTTAGAAATTTAAATAGAAATCACTTTTGTTGGGTCTTTACAAGACATTTTGGACCATTTTGAAATCCCATAAAAGATGGCCTCATATGGTGGAACCATAAGTTAATCATGACCTTTCTTCCATGTTCAATATTCTGATCAGATCTCACCGGATTAAATTATATTTAAAGAAGAATAAGGAGCTAAAATATTGTCTATTGTACCATACAAAACTATCCTATACTATCTGCCAAACATCATGTTTTAATCTGATTTTAATTGAATGGCAACATCATGTATTGTTTTATTCTTGTTTTTTACCAATACCTTGAGGACAAAGTTGCAAATAATCAATCCCCTTCCATATGGGTATAACATATAAGCTTTACCGATGGTAGTATCATTTTCACCAATCGACAAAAACCATCGCTCACCAAACTAATGACATTCTTGATTAAGTATGAAGCTGCATCTCGTCATCTCATTAGCAAGAGCTCTTTCACAACTTCCCAAGACTGCTCTCCTAGACAAAAAGGCATAATAGCATCTGTGACTGGTTTTCAAGACATGCAACTGCCAATAACCTACTTGGGCATATCCCTTTATACAACGGGCATAAAAGGTCCTAATTTGATGAACTATTGCAGAAAATGGGAATCAAATTATTGGGCTGGGAAAACAAATTCCTCTGTGCTGGAGGTAGGATTACACTTGTGAAAAGTATTCTGACATCCACGCCTCTCTATCTCTTACAGATCCTCAAACCACCTAGCTCCATTTTAAAGAGATTAGAAAGGCTTTGCTATCTTCACGTGGGAGGATTCACCACCAAGCAAGCATACACATGAGACCAAATGGAGAAAACTATGCTCCCTTATGAAGGAGAGCTGGGATTCAAATCTATGGTTGATCTATCACATTTGGTTGGAAGCTGTGGTGGAAATTTAGAGCACAAGAATCCCTTTGGGCGTGGGTTATGAAAGATAAGTAATGCCAAAACAGCCACCCTGGAATTGTCCAACCTAGACCCTATGATTCTTACAACTGGAGAATACTTCTAGCAGTGAGAGATGATGCAAAACTGAACATAACTTGGAGGTTAGGGGCTGGAAAAATCTCTTTTTGGTATGATAATTGGCCAGAGCATGGCCCATTACACAACCTTAAAATTGGGTCTACATGGCACTTGGAAAAACTTCACGAGCTGCAGCCAACCAAAGATATTCAAGAACTTGTCAAGAACCCTCCCTACTCCACTGATAATGATAAAAGTTTTTGGACACTAACAAAAGATGCCCTTTTTCCACCACCTCTGGTTGGAATTGTGAGACAGAAAACTAGCATTCAAATTTCCTCAGTTTATTTGGAACAAAACACTGCTCGTTAAAGTATCTTATCTTATATGGAAATATGGCACAATTGGCTTCCTACTGATGAAGTGGTACAACATAGAATGAGAGTAAACCTAGCATTCCAATGTCAATTTTGCAGGGATGTTGAATAACTGGAACACATTTTAACAAATGGATCCATTGCCAAAGAAGTTTGGACATTCTACAATACCAGTTATCATTTCTGCCCCCTTTTCTTTACTAAGACCATTATGCTCTTACAATTTTGGAGGTTTACTATCAGAGGTTGTAAACCAGGTTGTAAACAATCTATCATCCCTCTTCTTATCGTCTGATTCTTATAGATTGAGAGAAACATTTTTAAACACTCCAGCGTCAAAATGAAAGCTGAAAGGGTTATCAAAAGAGTAGAATACATGAAATTATATTTGGAGATGCAGGCCTATTTCCTGGGAGGGAAATAATCCAAATAAGAAATAGCCAACGAGGAATAGTGGTTTATCGGAAGAAACCAGATATGGGATTGTGAAGTTGAACACTGATTGATGCTACAAAGATGATGATAATCAGGAACAGTGAAGGGGATATAGTCCTGACATTTTATGAGTTCTATGGATCATGCTCAAGCTTAGAGGCAGAAATTAAAGCTCTAGTAACTGGGTTAAGTTTATGTGTCCAACATGGAATATGTTCGTTTTGAGTTGAGGTGGATTCTTAGTCTATACAACTTATGAGTAAAAATACTACAAGACCTTAGAAAAACAGTACAACCTGGAGGAGCTTCAATAATTGTGGGAGAGGGTGGACGTCTTTGAAGAGAGGGCAATAAAGTGGTGGACTGGCTAGCCAACACCGGCTATAAAGAGAAATAATTCAAGCTGCTGCAAGCTAGAGACCTTGCTGGGGAAGTTGCTGGCTTGATTCAACTAGATGAATGGGGAGTTCTCAACTTGAGATGTAGATAGGCTCTCTTGTATATTTTAAGACACTTGTAAATGTTTGTTTGAATAGTATAGGTACTTGACATAAATCCTAGGAGAAAAGGTGGTATGTCTCATGTACTAATGTCATATCAATATACTAGGGTAGGGAGCAATGAAAAACCCTCCATTCACCTTAAATGAGTGGAGTAAAACCCCTCGTCTAAGTTTGAGAAAAGGAAAAAGAAAATCCCCTGAAAGTCCTTCTGTTCATTGGACTCTGTTTCATCAAAACTATAATCCAATCACAAATCACTTCTACAATCCAATTTACGAACTGTAAGCATTAGTAAACCTATTTTCTTAACAACAACCAGCTGGACTTAACAATAGTTTCCAAACATGAATTTAAATAGAAAAACAAAAATAAAACATAGAAGCCTAAACATGTTTATCAACTTACATTCCATTTTTATCCCTTATCTTGAAAACTAAAAAACAGCAACGGAATTCATGTACCTTTATTTTTGGCCAAGCAAGCAAACAAGAAATCCAAGTTGGGAGAATAATTGAATACTGTATTCCATTCAGATTTCCTGCACCGAAAAAAATACATATTAAAAAAAATTGGAAGACTTTTTTTCCACTCCTTTTCCATTTATTTTCCTGCATTTCTGAAGAATGAATATTGAAATAAAGAGGGAAGTTAACAGACGGATCCTTAATGCAAAAGCGGGAATCTTCGACGATTTCACTGGTGAGAACAATGGAGGTGAGATTGGAGAGTCTGTAGTAAACTGTTCTTGTAAGGTAGTCATTATATGAAGGATTCTGCAGTTGGGGTGGAGTAAAATCATCAGCTTGGCACATCACAAACCGGACGGAACCCAACTCAGGGAACCTCAATTGGACGAGAACGATATTAAAGATGAACAGTGTGAATGAGCTTGAGTACAACTTTTTCCTGCTCATTTTTCAAGAACTGGGAACCCGTGGAAAAGGGCCTATCCCCAGTAGGAATGTTTTTGTTCTGTGGGTTGGGGTAAGGTGGAGTAGGGTGGGAGAGGGTAGACTATAGAGAGATGGAGAAGGAGCTTAGCCTACAAGGTCAAATAATGTCATGTTGTGGGGAGTTCGTGGAAGGAAAGGTCCAGTTTCTTGCCTGGAGTTGGTTTATGTTCCCATGTTCTCCATTTTTACTTCTTGATAAAGAAAAAGGATTTCTACATGCTCTTGTGATAATATCAATTTGGCCAGATGGTCATACCACATTTTCTTGTAACCATTACATTTTAATTGCATAAAAAATCATAATTTATAGTCTTTATCAAACACATTCATAACTTTTTACATCACATTCTTACGTGTGAATTATAAATAGATTTTTAGTAGATTTTGATAAAAATTGATGAAATACGTGGTTGCAAAATTGTTAATTTCATGAAATATGTGATTAAAATTAATTGTTGACTTAAATTAAAATCTAAATTTTAATCACAACCGATTAAGGACTTATCTTCTATCTTTCACAAATTAGTACATCTTCTAATGCATATTTGTATTGGTTATTGCAAGAAATTGGAGGGAAAGTCAGCTGGTGGCGGGATGCCGCGTCTTGCCGGCCGAGGACAGCATGTCGTTTTCTCTTTGTTTTGTCTTGTCCGCAAGGTTCCTCCCTCAAGGTTTTGCCACTGACGACGAACTTAATTGAGATTACCAATGAAGACTTTTGAGTAATTAATTAAAAATGAAAGAGAAAATTGGTTTACGTGATTTCCTATGATAAACGCATCAAACTGTTGATTACAATACCGATGGGGGTCCCAAGAAAATTCTCGTAAAGCTTATCAACAACACAGTCAACCGATATTAGAAAATCTATTAAATAAAAATATTCAAAATTATAAAAATAATAATCTACAGCTTTCATACCAACATTTCAAAGAATCATCGCCTGTAGACTGTAGTATTCAATTTTGTTAGAATCAAACATAAATTAAAAAAATATTTTCATGTTTTTTGAAATTGTTTAATCTTTACGAAGAAAGAGTCTGATCAAAATACATAAGAAATAACGAACTCTAAAAGGTTCTTCAGTTGAACGTGTTAACTCATTATTGAAATTTTAATCAAAATATTTTTTCTATAAATAATACTTCATAAAGTATATTTTCATTTGAATAACAATTTCTTCAGCATTAATTTTTTCAGATTCAAATCCAATTTTTGAAGAAAAAATAAGTGCTTTCAAATGACTAATAGCAGCATCAATAGACATGTCCCCATTTTACGACATTTTGCTTACTCTCTTAATAATTGATATATATTGTACCAAATAACCATGTCAAACAATAACTCAAAATTCATAATGTCAAATGATAAACTTTGGTATCTATAAATATCTTGAGGTCATCACATGTTTTTACCGGTGCTTTAAAGTGATTTTTATTTGTAGCACTTGAAATTTTATTTTTTAAACACGTTCAACTTAGCTTTCCCAACGTCGAACATTTCACATTATTCTAAAAAAAAATTCATCGCTTATAAGATGAAAACTATGTGTATGTATGTATGTATGTATGTATGTATATATATATATATATATATAACATGTCATTTATATTTTAATTAAAGATTATTATATTTGCCAATTGGACAAATTGAATAGACTTGGAGCCTGTTTGGTACGGCTTAAAATTCAATTAAAATTGAAAATATGGTCGTTATTGGGTTCCACCCGTCTAATAAAAGTCAACCATAACGACTATATTTTCAATTTTAATCTCTACCACACACCTTCTTGGTTGATTGCATTTGAACTTTATTTCGTTTTTAATTTTTTATGAGCCATATGTAATAATTTTTTTTGGAGGCCCACAGGGCTGTCATGTCATTGTTTTTGTCATGAGAACTATAGGCATCAATAACAACAAATGACGGAATATTTTGTCAACTTGTTATTGTGCATTCTTGGGAGTATTAGTCAACTCCATCTGAAATAATTAAAACACGTTTGAACCGCATTTTGTTGCCTGTAGCTATCTCATAAAAAAATTAAAACACGATTTTGAACACGTCTAATAGTATTTAAAAATCAAAAGTGATTTCTTACTTAATTTTCTTGGTAACATTGAGCTCGAATTACAGTAATTTCATGAAAACTTAACTTTCAAGTTTGTTGAAAATAAGTCGTGTGCAGTCATGACTGGGGAATCCCTTTAAAATATAAAAATACGAAAATTTTATCTTGGTGTTATGCCTCATTTCTGAGGCTCCATGAGAATGTCACGTGGACAGCAAGCCACGTAAGCGGAAAGTCAGCAGAGAAGTCAAAAGAAGGCCAAAATGGTAAAAGAAACAAACGTCCGAAGTCCTTTCTAATTTCTATGAGGATCGAAGTTGATGCTGAACCACACCCTATGGGCCATGGGGAGGCTCTAAAGCTCAAAGCCGAGGTCTTTACGAGTTGTCCGAAGCTCAATAGCGTCAGAAGTCCTCAAGTCGATACTGACCCATAACAGAAGATTTGAAGATCTCAGATTAGACTGACATGACGTATGTAATAAAGTGTGTCAGGGTGTCAGTGTGTCAGACTACAATATAGAACGGCCGACCCTTTGTTAATATTAATTGAAGGAATAGACGGTGATGTAAAGCTTCAGTATAGGAGATCTGGCCACGTGGTTCTGATCCAACGGTCACCACGTTGGCCATGACAGTATAAATAGCCTCTTCTTGTAAGAAATAGGGGTTGACATCTTGATAAGAAAAAGGTCAAATACATGTACTAAAAACTCTCGTGAACTCAACACAGTATCACTTAGCAATTCCTCCATTACTCTTTTACAATGTTGTTGAATAAAAATTGAAAGAGAAGTTATTGTGATCTCATTATACATTCAAATCCTTTCTTATCTATCCTTCCACATAGTCCTTTAGACGAGAAGAGAGATTTATTATTGATTATCTTGGTTTTGCAATCGTTGATAGTGTGGTTGTCATCGAATCACACCGTCGAGTCCAAAACGTTATCGTTTCTTACCAGAAAGTGCCTCCCACGTCCATTCCAGACTGATTATCGTACTTGTTCCGGTAAAAACGAGCCGCATCCGTATTTGACGTGATAAGAGTGGACCCGGCATATGTTGAGTTCATTTTTTGAGGTCAACACTTGGAATTAAGTATGACCAATTTCAAAATTAAGAAACAATGTTTAAAGCTTAAAAAAATCATATATTACTTAAATTTTATTTATGAAATAATTTATTAAAAATATAATTTATTAATTAAATATAGTAAGATCACAATTCTATACAATTTGGTTACAAATTATTTTCCAGTCACAAATTAAAAATTTTATAGGTCATAATTTATTCATCGATCACAAATTTTATAAATCACAAATTTTTTAATGGTTACAAATTGTCAAATTAATTTGTTACAAATTATTTTTCGATCACAACTTAATAAATTGTAAGACAAATTTTAGATTGCATATTATTTATTTTTCACAAATCAACCAAATAGTTGGTTACAAACACCCCACCCCACCACACTACACCACACCACACCACGACCACTAGTATCAACATCATCTCACCGCCAACATCACAACCACCTCATCACCGCAGCCAACATCACAACTAAACACCACCAACAAAATTATATCCAAAATTAGAGCCGCTACAGTTGCGGCATCAACACAATCAGAAGCAATAGTTGCACAGCCTACTTCGTCGCCTTGATTCACCTCCACAAATTCACCTCGTTGAACACCAATTTCGCCTCCCGAGTCACTGTTGAGGAAGATACGAACGACGTGGTTGGGCGAGGCAACCAGTGTGGCTTCTCTCTGCGTCGCACAACGACATCGTGCTGGCAGTGGTAGAGCCGCGTCGATGATGATGGGAGGTAAAGAGAAGGAAGAGAGTGGAGAAATATAGAGAGAGACGGGAGACGGGAAAATAAGTAGTGTTTGGAAGTTAAATTTGGTGGGGCTGCATGGAGGTATGATAATAGATTACTTTAATTTTATATTATTATTATCCGATTTTTATATAAACAAACTTTACATGTGATTTTTTGCATTTATAACTTAAAATATCTGGTTCTATGTAATTTTCTACTTTAAAAATATATATATAATGAATATAGAAATCAAGAATTTATCAGAAATGGGCTTCCAATAAAGCATGCTGGGTATTATGGAACAACACAAAGCCCATTACTTGTATATGTGTTTGGGTACAAAATTCTTGTAATGTTATCCGCTCGAGTCAATGAATTTGCTGTTTTTCTAAGAAAGAAAGAAAGGGGAAAAAGATGACATTCTAAGGCATTCTAGAATTATTCCTCTTCATCAACTCTTAATCATTCTTGTTTCAATATAAAGTTAATCACTTATAAGCGTTTTTTAGTAGCTAGGAATGATAAGATACTTCGTTCCTACTCAGTTTCACCATTCTCTAAATGGGATGGAGATTTTTAGGTTAGTTGGGAAATCGGGATGAGTACGGGAACATATGATCTCCACCCCTACTCTTTGTTTTTAATTTATTTTTATGCTTTTAAATTTAAGTCATACTTAAAGAAACAAGAAAAACTGAAAACAAAAATGTAGATGGAGAAATTGGTCAAGAAATGAAGATATTTTACTTTAATGATCAGTCGCGTAATCATTCTTGTTTAGAAATATAGCATTATTTTATTTAATTGTTTATTAAGGGTAGAATAGTCTTTTTAGTTTTCTTTATTATAGACTATATATAGTCTCTTTATATTTAGGTTTTGTATT
>CAIGRF010060190.1:23665-36335 GCA_903798235.1 Fraxinus ornus
TGCGAACTTGTCACCTGAGATGTGACCAGGGCTGTGGCTGTGACCTGAGCTATGACATGGGCTGCGAACTTGTTTCCTGTGGCTGTGACTTGAAATACTGATCAGCGACCATGATTTGAAATCCAAACCTTGAACAAATAAAAGATATGATTAAACGACACTAAAGTCTCCTATCTATTTACATGTTCATATTTAATATTCAGACTGCAATTTAACCATCAAATGCGGACGGAGTTTGTGACCTGAGCTGTGATCGTAGAAAAAAATATGAGACTTATCATGTTATCAATCATTATAAACAAATAACAATATGTTGTGATTTGAGACCTGGACTGTGACCATACAACAGGTAAGCTGTGACCATCAATGGTCATCGGAATAATCACTGGAATTAGAGTAATCGTCGGAATAGTCGACGGAACGGTAATCGGAATAGTCGTCGGAAAAGTCACCGGAGCCGGAGTGGTCGCCGGAGTGGTCGCCGGAACGGTAGGGGTGGTGGAGCCGAAGTGGTCGCCGGAGTGAATGGATTGTGATGCTGTTGTAATGGAATGAGACCGAAGCCTCTTCGTGCGGAGGCGCAGCAGCTGGGCTTTGTGGCGGTAGCAGCGGAGCTCGAATCGCCACGAGTTGGGGACAGTAGCGCGACGCGGTAAAAGGTTTTGCTTCTAACTCAGTTGCCCCCACAGACAGTAGTGGCATTACAGAGATTCCGGCAACTAAGACTGTTATTAAAAAAAAAATCCAAAACCAACAACTTTGAATTTTGATTCTGGTAATGACGATGCACCGATCAGGACATGGAATTCTTTGGATTCTAAAACTAATTCCTCTTCTGGTAGCACTGTTGAATGTTGGGCATTGGAAAGCCAAATGCGCAGATCCGTGCTTTTAGACACCGACAGGAGGGGACGACGGCGGTGTTGTCATCGACGGGGGTGGAGATGGTGGCGGGTTTGTTGGTGTTGTTGTAGCGGTGGTGGCGATGGCGGCGTGGTAAGGGTGGTCGAAGTGGCCATAGTGGTAGCGGCGGTAGTCTGTGACCAAATGTTTGGTAATCTGTGACCAACTATTTGGTAATATCTGTGACCAATTACTCAACTGTGACCTAAAAATTTAATAATACGTGACTCAAAAATAATATGTGACCAACTAATTTAAAAATCTGTGACCTCAAATTAATCCGTGACGTACAAACTTTTAGATCTGTGACCTCGAAATAATCTGTGATAAAAAAAAAATTTGACTATATGTGAGCAGTAAATAAATTTGTAACTTATAATTATGAATCTGTGATCATTAATCACGAACTGTGACTTTATTATCTTTATTTAATAAATATTTTTAATTAATTAAATACATTCCTGATTTTTGAATTTTTAAACTATTTACCTTACTTTTGAATTGAGGTAAAGAATACACCTTAAATATGAATTTTTCCCTTAAAATTTGGGGAATGGAAAATTTCATATTTAAGAATTTAACTATAACCCATTTCAAAACTAAGAAACAAAATTTAAAACTTCAAAAATCATATATTATTAAATTTTATTTATGAAATAATTAATTTAAAATGCATTTTATTAATTAAACATATTAAGGTCACAATTTCATATAATTTGATCACAAATTATCGAATTAATTGGTTATAACTTTTTCTTGATTTTTGTTTTATTTCTTAATCACAAACCAATTATATGTCACAATTTATTTTTCGATCACAATTTACAAATTTTATAGATTACAACTTGTTTCTCAATTGCAATATACAAATTTTATAAATCACAACTTATTTTATAATCACAAAATATCAAATTAATTGTTCACAAATTATTTCTAAGTAACAAATTATCAAATTATTGGTCACACCTTAACAAATTTTTAGACTACGCATTATTTATTGATCACAAATTAATTGATAACAATTTTTTTCGATCACATATCAAAAATTTTATATGTCACATACTACTTATTGATCACAACATCGAAATAATTATCACATCGTCACAACTCCACCACCACAGTCGTCGTTGTCGCCACACCATCACCTACACAACCTACAATAAACTATCGCCTTCACCACCTACAATGCCCCACCGCTTGCACCACAAACCAACCGATACCACAAACACCATCTCCACCTACATTGCACCACTGTCACAATTGACTACACCTCAATCCACAACCACTGGATAACCCAAAAGGCATAAAAACGTTTTCTTATTTTAATATTATTTAAAATTTTAATTAATTAAAATCATTTAATATTACATACAAATTATAATACCAAATCTAGTTTTAAGAGCTTAACAAAATAAGGGTTTGTTTGAGCTCCATTTCTATTGAAGAATGTATATTAGAATAGTATATCAATAGATAATGTCTAGTTATAAAATAAGAAACATTTTTGAGTTTGCGTGTAATATTATTTTATTAAATAATGGATGATTAAAAAAAAAATATTGTGTATCAAACAAGGGTTAAATATATTTTCGAATAATAAACAAAATATATTATAATAATGCTAATTGAAACATTTGACGAGTTTTTAATTTTTATTAATTAGTAAAAAATAGGAAAATGATTAATTAACTTAATAAAATAAAAATAACTATTTATACAATAATACAATGCACTACAACCAAATCGAATATATACAATACACTGCAACCAAATAAATGGTACAATACATTACAATCAAATTAAATTTATAATGTATTACAGTCAAATCAAAGGGATTCTTATCCCACATCAAAAGTTTACAACAAAATCCTTAGAGAAGTCATCTATAAATTAGTGGACCATTAAGTCGATAAGCAACTTTTTGGACCTTTCAATTTATTAACCTAAATATTGAGAATTCTATAATTATTAATTTTTGGGCCTTTCAATCGACAATTAACATACAAGTTGTGTTAAAATAATAATAATAATAATAATGCTTGCCAAGGTGCTAAATTTGCGCACAAGTCCTAGGCGTGGCGTTTTTGCTAAGGCTGAACGACGAAATCGTCAAACCGCAAAATCAAACCAAAACTACTTTTTTGAAACTGTTGATTTTGGTTCACGTGGATTCGTCAACGTTCAAACCGCCAAATCGTTAAAAAAAAAATGAAAATAAGTTAATATAAAATTTCACCTAACTCAATTAAAACTATAAGCATATCCTATTAAAGAAAATTAGAACACATTAACTCGCTATTTGATATTTTGTACACTAAAAAACACAGTTGAATGTGCTTGCAATAAATAGTGACACATGATTAATTAACTTCTCTAAAATATATGAATCGCCGCTTCTCAAAAATCTCCAATAGGATAGGGGGACAAAAATGACCGACCCCACCCGACCCTGTTACCATTCTTAATTTAACTTATCAAGAGTATCATATAATTTGAGTTTAAAACACATAAATAATTTTTTTTCTAGTCGTCAAACATGCTAGTAAAAAAGAGACGGGTGCATTTACAAGGAACTCCAAAAAATGAAAATTAATCCTCCACGATGCTCTAGGGACGTGACGGGTTCAACATTTTTTAAAAAAAGAGACGGGTGCATTTTACGAGTAACTCCAAAAATGAAAATTAATTCTAGTTTCAGATATTGATGCGTCAGCTTGCAAATGAGAACATGAAAAGAAAGTGTGAGACCTTGTTTTCAATAAAATTTCACAGTTTTCGTATTCACAAGATTTTACATACAATCAATATGGTTTTGTAAAGCAATTGATTACTATTTTTTTTACCTGGCATATCATATGTATTGCCTTGCTCTGCTTCAAAAATGATATTTTTTTCAACTTATTCAAGCAGGGAGAATAGATATTTGGTAGCCCCATTTCTCGAGCTCGAGCAATCCTACAATGTCACCACTGATTTCTGTCGAAGAGTTTGTTGTTAAACATTCCTTATTTGCCTAACATAGGGAATGCTCCCTAAAGTCGCGGCAAACACATGAACATCGTATCTCTAGTTTCAAAATTTACAGAGACACTTGTCAATATTAGCATCTATTTTTCATTTCAAAGGAATTTCGAGTTTCCTCAAGGTACAAACGCCAGGAATGATGAAACCCAGAAAGAAAATTTTCAAAAACAGTAAAGGAGGAAGTGCAGAATATATACAGAAGTTCATCACAGTCAAAAACTGTCATAAGCTCACAATGTGCAGCTATATCCTAAATTCTTCACGAATTTTGAACCATATACATAAAAAAAAAATACAACTCATCGCAATTGTCAATACATATTACTCGCAAAATATACATCAACAAGAAAAAGAAGTCACCCTATTCCAGCAAGATCACTAAGCACTGCCTCCTTATTTAGTTATTTACAACTATTAAAAGCCTTCGCAGAAAATGCTGACCTGACATCTTTGTTATGTACAAAGATCTCTTCTTTTGAGGATAGCCCTATGTGCTTCTCTGTAAATGACATTTCGGATATGATTGGAGGTGGGTTGAATAGTAGCATAAACTTTGACTTGTGTGGAAGAATGTATCAAGTAAAAGCTAATCTTACCTCCCGCTGATACAAGCTTTTCAACACGCGATACAATTTGTTTTGCATAAGTGTACCTCTTAAGTGCATTCAAGTGAACCTTGATACGAGAGAGAATCAAATCACGGCTCCGATCATCACATGTCTCAAGAACCTTCTGCACGACGTAGTTTCCAAATTGATCTTTCATCATAGCCTGCAAATTTCATCCCAGCGTTTTTCATTATGTCACGATAAAAAATGAGGAAATAATAGGAAAAAAAAATGACTTAACAGGAGCAATTTCAAGCTTCCTAACAAATGGAGGACTAGAAGAAAATCATAATGATTCCTGGAGGAGATGCTTTAAACATCTCCAGTTTATTTTGGTTGGAAGAGTAAGGGATTTCTGGGTATTGTGTTCGCATGTGGACAGGGCACGGGGAGAAGATGGAAGGTAGAGTTGGACATTCAAAAAATCAGTTGCAAACAGAGATGGAGTAGAAATTTTCTAATCAAAGCATTGTCATTATACCAATATATGGTCGAATAAGAGAGAACTGAATAACGAATCAGTTAACAATGCAATCCAATCGATACATTCAAAACTAGATAAAGAGGTGCCTTTGCCATGATTTACGACGACGACGACAACGACGACCATAATCATGTGAAATATGATGTACATTTGATAATTATCAAGGTGCATATTGTTTGGTTATCTAAGAAGCAAATTTAAGCCACAAATCTAGAGAGCAGCATTGTCACACCTGTAGAGGCTCATTTTGATCTGTAGAACCCAGCATCTCACTCACCAAGAGTTTACGCTCCTCTGGACCACCAAAAGTCAAGCACTTCTCAACCACATTGGAAGCAAACTTTTGCTGACTCATCTTCACGATTTGTCCTGCAAGCTTGCTAATAATAGCAGACCGTTCGGGTTGTTTACCATGCTGCAAGACATGCTAACAAGGTCCTCGACAAAATAGAATAATTGGAAAGAGAGGAAGAAGGATCAGAATGGTGAAAGTCATATTTGTGAGAAACAATATAACAAAAGCAATCCAGGAGTACAAGTATGAGATTTCCTAAATAAACAGCAAATAATCCAGTGAAGTACAAACGTACACGGTACCAGCTTTTTTGGAGGGCCTAGGGCTAGACTAACTACAGCTATATACAGTCAGTACTTTTTCTATTATCATGACTTTACAACAGTACAAGAAAATTCTTTCATGTTTTTCCATGCATGCAGAAAATCAGGAATGTAAAGCCAACTAAGTCAAGATTAAAAACAAATCACCAGCATTGACGACTTTATTCCATATAGCAAAAAGAGTGGACATTGATGGGACTTTGGCATAGTGTGATCTACGTATACAGGTCAGATTGATAGGTTCCAATTCTTTCCACAACTTCAGCACAATTTTTATCTGACAACTCCTTTTCTTTTCTTATTAAGAAGAATTTTGCAGGCACTAAACATAGCACCATCTACTAATTCCTTTAAGATAGACTATCCTGTCATCTGAAAGAGATTAAATGTGATCATATGAAGTGCCTAAAACTCTTCTCATTTGTTGTACCAATCTTTGAGTTCAGGAGAAGGAATTGAATGAACTGAGAGATATATTCTTAATTTCCATATCGTAAAATCTACAGAAGCTTTCTAGATTATAGTGGATTAGCTCTCTGCACCCAAGTAGGCAGGTCATCTGAGCCAAGTAAACCTCATCAGATTTTATTTTTAAATCTTTATCGCTATCAGTTTTCTGAAAGAGAAGAAAAATAAAACTTGACATTTTTGTCCATATGAGGTACACCTCGGACAGGAAATGACAAATTCTGGTGATTAATTTATAATTACACTTGACCGATGAAGAGAGTATTCTACAAGGGCATCCAAAAGCATTACAGCTGGACATGCTAGTTCTCGCATGAGTATTATTATCACTTAAAAATGCCAAATGTTCAATTGAGTGTCAATGGAAGACAATAAAGATAAAAGATTATCCCCATCTGCTTAAATTTCGGTCTCGGACACAGGCCCCCTCCCCCAAACATAGGGACAGGATATATATGTGTGTGTGTGTGTGTGTGTGAGAGAGAGAGAGAGAGAGAGGGGGGGTCAAACTTCAGAAAGACCAGCTACATAACTTTTACAGAGAAGATCGAAGTCTAAAACTTAACAATCAATCAACATTCACGGACCCAAAATATATTTGATGCTGATATAGCTGTCATTGTATATGATCAGGTATTTATCCAAGGAAATTAAGTACCTGAATGACATAATTCCCATACTGATCTTGTGCTAGGGTACAAACGGAGTTCATAATTTCATCCATGATCATTTGTTGAGTTTTAGGATCATCACAGTGCTCAAGGACCCTCTGTCAAAAGTAAAATTCATTGTACATGAATAATTGCAACAAAAAACATAGGAAGCAAACAACAAATGTCAGAAACTTAACCTGAATGACACGACAGCCATATGGATGCGTCGATAATGTCACGACTTGCCCCATGAATGATGAAATTATAAATTGGATTCGATCTTGAGGGACACACTCAATGGACTTCTGAATTACATGATTACCATTCTGATCACGGACACATTTCATCACTGAACCATCAAGTTCAGCTACCATTTTAGTCTGCAGCTCAACGTCAACCACTTCCAATGCCTGTGAATAAAATCAATGTCTTGGTGCATATAGAAAGAAAAAGAGACGCAAAAGATTTAAAAGGCAAATTATCATTGGTCCATAGACTAATACTACCTGTGTTGCAAACAGAATGTCTCATTTATTTTTTGAATGTGTAACAAACTGTATGTCTCAAATTAATATCCTCTCAGAATAAACTTTTTTTAAAAATATTCTTTCTCAAACCAGTCGTGATAAATTATTCTAATTTTTTTTCCGACGTACGCATTTATGTCACAAACTACGAATAAAACTGGAAAGCTATAGCAAACACAATTTGCATATGCTCAAACTACAGTAGTAGTTTGTCCTGATGCATTTCTATGTAGTCCATGTACATGATAAGCAAACATTTCATCTTGAAACTAGTTGTTTGATGAATAACGAGTCCCAATTTAACTTGATGATCCATTGGTTATTCTGACTTCTAATTTAGCTAATATCAATTGTTTAACAACAAAAGAAATCTTCAACACAGGAGGTTTGAGATAGCATTTGTACTATGCTATTCTAGAGAAGATGTATACACCAATTTCCAGCGATCATATTCAATGCAAATCATAAGGCCAATGCTAGGGGAAAAAAAATGTTTCAGCCAACTTCTTCTTCCTCTTTCTTCCTAAATGGTACTGGTTAAATTTTCTTCCCTCCACTGTTTTTCATTTTCACCTTGCTCTCAATTTTTTTTTATTAATCAGATTAAAATAAAAATTACCATTCAACAAATGCTGGAAATGAAAACGTAAGAGAACTTCAAGAACTACCTGCATTGCAAACATAGTTCAACTGAAACCAAATCCTCTAATTTGCTATACTATGCAGGAAGAATACATAAATGGTGTAAATTCATTTATCAATTCTCAAGACGGAGTTGGACTGAAGAGATAAGGAAGTGCATTTATCAGAAATTTTGATTTTTCATGGCCACGTGTTGTGATGTTCATATAGAAATACATGCCACTTGTCATAGACAAAATTTAGGAGATGAAGATAATGAATAAACCTTTTGGATTACTCTGCAACCATACATCTGTAGACTAAGAGGCAAAATCTGACCAATCAATTGGCTGGCTAATTCCTTCTGTTGACTTTCAGTTCCATGCTCAAAGAACTGCTCATTCAAGTAATGAAACCACTCATCATTGGAACATCAGTGTAAACATGGGTGTTCAAATGAAAGAACACCTTCTGTATGACATAATTCCCAAATACGTCAGTCATCAAGATAAGAGCACGAGGGATAATCTCTGGGAATATCTTCATCTTTTCTTCAACAGTAGCAATATCTAGTTTCTGCTGAATGAAGCGACTTCCATACTGATCCATACTGCATTGTGGGAAAAAAAAAATTGAATCTCCGAGAAACAGGTAAGCTTGGTTACAAAAACAGAATGACAAATGCCACTTATTTACCTGAACTCAGTAAAATGACTAAGAACATCTGAAAGTTCCAAAGATCTGGTCTTATTGTTCTTGATTGCCTCCAATAATGACTCAAATCTTCCTTCTATGTTATTTTCAGTTTCTGAATGCAGAGAACCAGTGGACACTCCCTCTGAATTTCTCAGAAATGACTGAATAGGTGACTGTTGCCCATTACTAAACATAGGACTCCTGGAACTGATTGTTGAATGTACATAATTCGTCATTGGGTTTCCCTGATATGGCGGCACAGCACATGGGTGGTCCAATGCGGGGTTCCCATGGTACTGATCATTAATACTATCAGATCTATGTAAAAAGTGTGACAGATATTGTCGTTTCTGTTGCACAAGCAATGCCTCAAGATAAGCTTTCTCTAAAGGTTGCAAATCTTCATGGCCGATGGGGCCACCACCATAATATCTTCCTTGAGAAGAACTACCTGAAATATATGCAGCATTCCTTCCATAATTGGACTTTTTCTGCATATTAAGAATTTGATGTGGATCCATAAGGCGATGGTGAAGGCCAGAATTAGTCTGGTTGCTACTTTCTGAACTCTGTCTATTTCCAGTAGTACCATTCAAAACTGAACCTATGAGGATTTCGAAAACAAAGTTAACAAGAAAAGGTTTCCTACAATAGTAAATTATTGCATTGGCATGCCAAGAAAAAAATATAACCTGCAGCAAGACGATTGTTGATCATCATGTCTGGTTTATGATTAGCGGAACATCCATTATGTCCTCGACCAGAAATAACCATATCAGGGAAATTATGGCCTTGATGTTGGATGTTCAGATCTTCTTTGATTGCATACTCAGAAGGATTAAGTTGAGACTGAAGATTGGTAAAAGAAGATGCTTGTGTTGGAAAGTTGACTTGCTCATCCAAAAGTGAGTGGGAAATATTAAGGCCTCTCATAGATTCAATATCCCTTGTTAAATCAGCATAGATGACGGCATTTGCCAACTTTTCAACTGTAGACTTGTCAAAATATTGCTGGTGCTGATTCTCTCTTTGACCATTTGACATTCCCGTTTGAATCGAAGAGTTTAGAATATTATTTTGGGTAAAATGTTGACCTTTCAATATGCTTAATCCAGAAAGAGAAGCAGCGATATCAACTATCTCATTAATGCCAGAGGAAGAAACATTAAGAGTGTCAGAGGCTGAACTAGTTATCTTATCAGCAAGGCAAACTCCATTACCAACATTAACAAGACGAGGACTGGTGGACATCCCAACAAGGTGAGACTCAGGAGTCCTACTCCTTGACAGAGATGAACCCAAAGAAGATGCAAAAGAATTAGGGAATGCCAATCCAAGGCTCTGAGTACTAGAATAACCTGTAAAAGCATTTTCCGTATGCATAGCTTCAATGGATTTGGCTCTATTCCGTATTTGTGCTGAGTGAGTACTAGAGATTCCCATTGAATCCAAAACAGCAGAAATTGAATCATGGCTAGCAGGGCGTGAGAGACGACTTGATGATATCATCTGTTGGCCAAGCCCTTCCTGTGATATTCCCACTGAACCCAAAACAGCATTTAATGAATCATGGCTAGCAGGTCGAGATAGACGACCTGATGATGTCAATGGTTGTCCAAGCTCTTTCTGTGACATTACTGTTGAACCCAAAACATCACCAATGGAATCATGGCTAGCAGAGCGCGAGAGATGACCTGATGATGTCGCAGGTTGGCCAAGTCCTTCCTGGAAAATAGTAAATTAAGTATTTAAACTGCACCGACCGACAATGAACTAAGTATTTAAATTGTACAACCATAAAAAAGCTCTGGATTATTGGGACCAAACTGATTTTCAGAAATGGGAAAGGAGCCAAATTTTATTATCAAAATAGTATTAATTTCATCCGATGCTTCCTTTAAAGAACTGTTTACAGATAGACAATAGAAGTTTTTTCTGAAAGGTAAAAAAAAAATGAAAAGAGCCAGTTCAATGACAATCATTTATTCTGAAAGCCCAGAAATTTATATTTTTTTCATTCACTTCATGATGCATGTGATGCTAAATCCAAGATGTTGCCTTCTAGAAATTGAAACAGGTAGTAATTAGCAGGAAATTGCAGCAAAAATTGCTCCACCTCTTTTTGTTGCTCATTAGTAGAAGAAAAAGAACCGTTGGAACAGTGGCCCTACCTACCATTTTTGACCATTTGTGTCTTGTTCGGACCCATCAACTTTGAAAAAATGGATCCTATTTTTTCTATTAATGTGAAAAAAAGTTGGAACAAACATAGGCTCAAAATGATACTTCTCTTTATTCCACAGGCACGGCCAATTTGGTTCACTGGATACAAACTAGTCATGCTAATAATTTTACGTGCTGGATGGCAGGCTATAAAGCACAAATAATGAATTTCAAAAGAAGAGGTTCAGAAAAGTACAAGTGGAATCACTAAAGGTCATTTAGTTAAGGGTTTAAGAGAATGAGCAAGAAACAACAATAATTATACAAATTTGAATTCTACAGAATTTTGTAAGTAACAAAGCAAAGTAAATGATAAGAGTGAAAACGAAAGGGAAAGAGAAAAAACCTGAAGTACGTCTGCGAAACTCTTCGTCCTGACTCCCATTCCTGTACTTGTGGTGTCAGTGGAGGCTTTGTGCAAATACTCATGAGAGTTTTTCCGTGAAAGATTCCTTAAAGCAGCCTTTCTCAATTCCATCAACTCATTTTCCACTTTCTGTACAGATAACCCAGGCTGCATCGAGAATAATGAAGATTTTCCACCATCATCTACCAGGTTTTTATTCCTCCAATCTCCAACTCCCCCAAATCCCGATCCTGCTGCCCTGACCCTTTGAGCAACCCGCCAATCCTCTTTTGACAACAAGGGTGGGGGCAGTCTAGGATTGAGATTCTCGTGTGAGTAATAGTACTCTAGATATGCAGGGAGTGATCGGATTTCTTCTTCTGTCAACACACCATTGTTACCACTAATAGCACTGCTGCTACCACTATTATCAAGTGGCAAAAAATTGGGGTTCTTAAACAGACTCCCAGCAGTGCATAAAGCGCCATCTACGGTTGGTGGTGCACTGCCACTCCTATTTATATTTAACTCTCTCCCCCTCTCAAGAATTAAACCTCTCTGCAGCAACAATTCTAGTTCATTCTGCAAACTCGCATCGTTCTCCAAATTCCAATTTGAATTTAGTCCGTTCATGATATTATCGCCTAAATTTCTCCCTGCATTGACATTGTACAGCATAATACTTGAATTTCCAATTCAATGTGCCTGTCAATAAACCCTGATTCCCACAAAAAGAGAGAAGAATTCAGAACAAGCCAATTGCGATAGAGCACAAAAACTTCATAAAAATCACACATGTTGAAACAAATTGGAACATACATGAAAGAAACTAATACAAAATCAATAAAAAAAAAAATCATGATCACAAAAACAAATGAAACAAACAACAACCCATTAAACGAAAATCAATATGTTCATATAAAAACATGTAAAACTTAACAAAAGTGCATACGCATTAATCATTATGTAGGCACAAAATTATGAATGCAGATAATGCAGAAAAAAAAAATGGTTTGTAGTTTTTGGTTTGTAGGAAAAAAAAAACTCACGAGAAAGAATGATTGATGATAATTGAATGAAATTTAAGAAATATTTATGAATTGTAGTTTTCAAAATATTATCATGCGCAATCTGGAGCGCACAAAATGGAGATTTTTCGAAACTGAGATGAGAGAATGAAAAGCAAGTGGCATATGTAATGCCGGAATTGATTGATGTTTTTGAAAATTAATTTTAATTATAAGATAATTATGATTGATTTGACATTTGCTTTGGGAAGGGGGGAAACCAAATAACGGCTACTGACGCTATAGATTTTGGAGTAATGTTAAATGATTCTTAGGCCATCTTCAACGCTGTACCAAATTTTACATCATTTTACATCAAATTGCATCAAATCTTGCATCAAACTTTGCACCAAACTAAAATTCAACTCCAACCATTACACCAAATCTTACACCAAATGAACAATATTTAATCATTTTCTTCTATTTTTTTCT
>CAIGRF010060354.1:2636-14280 GCA_903798235.1 Fraxinus ornus
CACACACACACACACACACAAATATTTATAATGAGAAGCCTATACAATTCATTCTAATAAATTCCTATTATACCCCCTCCCTTTAGCTAACCAACTAGTAACTTATTATAGAGCAGCTACAAAACTTTCTCGAGTATGGCCAAATAACATGGGAAAACAAGTTAAAAATTCAAAAGGGATGGCATGATTAGCAAGTAAATGAAGTAACCAATAAGGAATCCAAGGCCCACTGCCTCCTTAACCAACTTGCATGGTGGTAAAGTACCGATATTGACTCTCGTGTGTATGAGCTTTTTGGTTTTATCAATGACAGATTCTGTTGTTTCAGCCATATAGAGATGACAAAAAAATTCGTTAAACTCGATATATGCGGCCCCTTTCCAGAATGGGGGCGGGGATTACCCGCTTAATCGGGTATTCGAGTCGGGATGGGGCGAGAGACTTTGCCCCAGGACGGGTACGAGTAACAAGGGTCCCGCCCCGTCTCGTTTAATTATTATTAATTTTTAATTTTCAGAACTCAATACTTTAAAGGAAAAATTGCAACAACGGTCCCTAAGTTTTTTAAATTTTGCAAACTTTACCCTAACATTCATTTTGTGCCAGTAAAGGTCCCCAACCTTTCATAAACATGCAGTTAGAGCCCAAATGGATGGAAAACATTCATTTGATAGTTAGTTGACCAAGAAAGTCAAAATTTGATTAATTCCAACCAAATTAAAATAGGCAAAATGGTACTTTTGCTATTTTTCATATTAAATTAAAAAACCCAAAAAATAAAAATTAATATGTAAATCCACCCCTACCCCCCAAATGAAAACAATATAATAACCCTTCTTCTTTGACAAGACCTTACCAAAAACCACCACCATCGCCACCTCTGACACACACCCCCACCACAACTCTCACTCACCACCACCACCACCACCACCACCCACTCACCATCTCACCTTCCAGCCCATTGCACATTAGAAAATCAAACTGAGAAAACTCACCCCACACTCGAAAATCATTCCAAGAAAAATAATCGCCCACGCCCACTACCATCAATCTGAAACCAAAAATCAAATTCATCCCTACCAACACACCGTCGTACTGATTTTTCATTTGGAACGTCTTTAGCAGCTGCAAATAACCATCGCCACCAACCATCAATTAACGCAGGAGAAAGGTAGACATACAGTCTATGCAGTAGGTACACATAACATCTATTCTAAGTAACAAGAAACCAGATCCAAAAATGACCACCTAGACCAACACTTATCTGGGAAACACTGTCTCCATTACCTTTCCATACGTGTAGAACTCGATTCTTGAACTCTACATAAGCTCAACTCCTATTGCTAAAAATGTCATATTGAATTGTACCACATCTGGTACCGTATTTGAGGATTGAGATTTGGGTTTAGATGAAGATTTGAGCCCTATTTCAAAACTTACTTCTCAACTCGGGTTGGGTATTTTGGGATTCTTTCGTTGATGTTAACAGGTGGTGGAGCAGGGTGTAGGAGTGGGGAGTCGTGCCATGTATGAAGGTGCCGACGTTGTATACGTGGTGGACTGGTGGTGGCAGCTACGATGCCGACCATGGTATGGGTGGGATGGGGAAGTAGGAGGAGGATGGGTAACAGTGGTTTATATTTTGAAAGAGTTAATTAAATCACTCAACAGTAACATTTAGCTCCGGTTATTACTTGCTCACTCAAAAATAAATGGTTACTAACTGCTCACTCTCTTTTACAAAAAGTCATCCATCCAACACCCGATTTTTTCCATTCGTCTATCTGGACAAAAACTTATGCATGGTGGATGAAAATCCTACGTGTCAACTAACTCCGTTAATTTTGCCACTTGGATAAAATAATCTTCAAGAAACATTCTTTTTTCTCCTTCCACCTAAATTGAATTCAATTTCCCAATTCTTTCTTTTAAGCCCTAACTGTGGATCCATTTCTTCTCCTCCCTATAAATCGATTTCCACCAAAAATAAGAAACAATCTCTCCCTCTACACCAATCCTCCCAAGCAAAAAAGGAATCAAAATAAAAAAAAGGGAATCGATTTCACTTGATACTGCTTCGCTTGGGTAGAGGTTTCCACCACTGGTCAAATATGCTAAATTCGTTCTTTCGGAAGAGGAACAGACGTGACTTGCAAGACCTACTAATGTCAAGCACTGAATAAGCAAATATGGAGACAATAGAAGAGAGACCAGAAGGAGGTAAATAATTTTAATTTTTTTTTATGGAGTGAAACTTATGTACCGAGTTCTTCCTTTTTATATATGTAGTTTATGAATTTGTAGACCACCTTGTTATTGGACCGCATCCTTTCATGTGATTTAGAGTTTGAACATGATTGGATTTTGGGTTTCACGTGCATTTGTTTGCCTCATTTTTATGATTTTGGGTTTTCATATGATATTTTTACCATATGCTTGTTTCTATATTATAGCCATTGGATTTTGTGTTGTGTATTCACGATTCTAGGATACTTAACTTTGCAGATGATACATTTGAAGATGACGCAGTGGTACCCATTGAATGTCATTTGAATGATTCAGACGATGATGGTTTTCAGTTTGACAATAATGCCAGTGAACATATCTTGGTTGGGTTGAATGCAGACCCCGTCGTTGAACTTCATGCTATTGGGGAAGGAGAGTGGGATCAGATGACAGCTATTGTCCAAGTGAAGAGGATTTGCACACCGATTATTCTTCCAATGAAGAAAACACTTATCATTTCCCAGTTTATGATCCAGAGAAGGAGAAGTTAGATCCTCAGGTGGAGGTTGGAAAATAGTTTAAAAATATAGAGGAGTTTAGGCAAGCAGTAAGATCCTCAGCTGGAGGTTGGAAAGCAGTTTAAAAATATAGAGGAGTTTATGCAAGCAGTTAGGAACCACGGGGTAGCAACCAGGTACAACTTTAAGTTCAGGCCTAACGATGAGTTTAGAGCTCAGGCCATTTGTAAATTATGCTGTACATGGAGGATATGAGCTTCATGGAATAAAAAAAAAGGGTGCGTGCAGATAAAGTCTAAAAACTCAGAACATACATTCACGAGGGATAGAACCAATAGGCATTGCACCGCTAAATATATAGTAGAGAGGTATTTAGAAACGTTTAAAGTTGACCTTGATTGGAAGTCTAAGCTAATTATAAGAACATTTTACAGAATATGGTCTTGCACTTAATGAGCCGGGTAGTTCAACAATGGGTAAAGCTCCACTAGAATCCTTGGTAGAAGACTTGCAATTGATAGATAAGCAGGAGAAAGAAAGAAAGAAAGAAAGAAAGAGAGCAGCCATAATAAGAAACAAAAGGAAAAATTTAGCAACTCAGTAGTATTATCAGTTTGTTTCATGGGTGTGTTTTTGGGTTTTGAAGAACAGAAACAATGATTCACTGAAGTAATTTTGCTATTAATTTCTATGTTGCATAACAGTTAAATGTTGTGAAATGGAAATGAATCTGGTGTAATTTTGAACTTGATTTGGTGTAAGTGGAAATGAGATTTTGTTATTAATCTGGTGTACTAATTATACGTTTTGCTTCCTTGTGAAATGACATTAACCAACATAAAACCTAACATAAATGTAACTAAGATAAACACAATAAGAACCCATTCAATTTGTAACTCTAAAATACATCAGGTTTCCTTCGATGATTTCACAACCATTAACACTAGTACACCTACCATTACAACCATTGAGTTTAAACAAAACACCACAAACATTCCTACACCGTCACAAACATACTTTATTTGTAATTTCAATACTCAAAAATCCTACAGACTCCATCTCATTTAGAGCTTCATAATGCAGCAAATAGAAGGTAGTTTCATAATGCTTCATTTGTAATTTCATAATGCTTCATTTGTAATTTGATATTGCTTTATAATGCTTCATAATCGAACCACTCTCATCATTGCAATTTTCTTCTTCCAGAAATTCCAAATCGTCCACAACAGAATCATGCTCGCTGTTATCTTCATCAGCGCACAGCTTAAGCAATACGTCGAATGGAGTGCCTACGTCGTCTAAAATTCAGCAATCATCAAATCCTCATCCTTTTCAATCCCAATTTCCCTGTCAATAGCTTCATTAACATTATCATTAGAATTGCAAGCATCAGACATTAAATTTGGCTTCAATTTCAACAACCTCGACTCTATTGAATTACTATTCGAGAAACACCCGGGCTTTTGGGCTTCAATTTGGCTTCAATTTCAATAACGTTGAGTCCAACACACAACAAAATGACAGATTAAATACTAAATGCAACCGGGCTTCTGGGTAGAGTATTTGAACTATATTGTCTCTGCAATTGTTAGGCTTCTACCAAGAAAAATCTCTGCTTCATCGATTTGTTCGGAACGACAACATTTTCTTGATTTATGATCAAGAGAAATCGATTCCCTTTTTTTGATTTCGATTCCTTTTTTGCATGGGAAGATTGGTGTAGAAGGAGAGATTGTTTCTTGTTTTTGGTAGAAATCGATTTGTAGGGAGGAGAAGAAATGGATTCACAGTTAGGGCTCAATGGAAAGAATTGGGAAATTGAATTCCATTTGGGTGGGAGGAGAAAAAAGAACGTTTCTTCAAGATTATTTTGTCCAGGTGGCAAAATTAACAGAGTTAGTTGACACGTAGGATTTTCATTCGCCACGCGTAATTTTTTGTCCAGATAGACAGATGGAAAAAATTGGGTGTTGGATGGGTGACTTTTTGTAAAAGAGAGTGAGTAGTCGGTAACCTTTTATTTTTGAGTGAGCAAGTAGTAATCGGAGCTAAATGTTAGTTATGAGTGATTTAATTAACTCTATTTTGAAATATTATAATTGTATTTTATTTTTATTTTGTTTTAATTAATTGTTATAAGGGATAAATGGGAGTAAATAGCACAAGTACCATTTTGCACATTTTAATTTGGTCAAAATTAATTAAATTTTGACTTTTTTTTGGTCAACTAACGATTTTCATCTAAATTTTGACTTTTTTTTGGTCAACTAACGATTTTCATCTATTTGGACTCCAACTGCATATTCATGAAAGATTAGGGGCCTTCGCTAATACAAAATGAAGATTAATGTAAAGTATGGAAAAATTGAAAAAATGAGGAATCATTATTGCAATTTTCCCTACTTTAAATGGAAACTCCAGGAAATTTTATTAATTCTAATAGGAGATGACAACTAAGATCATCTAAGGAATATGACAACAATAAAAGATTTAGTTTACAAAATGTATTTAAATAATTTAAATTTTAAAAATAAATAAATTTATTAATAAAATTAATAAATATATTACTATCTCACTTTAATAAATGAGGTCAATAAAAAATAAAAATTGTTGACGTTGAAAAATGTCAAAACAAAATCCAAGCCAACTTAAGGATTGAACACGAATTTAATTGGGGATTAATCAAAGGTCTGCAATATCATAATATGATAATCATTTCCTCTAATTATAGGAGATATTTGAAATATGAGAGAAATGCAAGAAATCTGTTTACTTCCCGGGAATTCATGTGTTTTTTTTTGTCCTACCACTTCTTTAGCTTTATATAGGAGACATATGCATGCATGCAGTACCTCTGTCTTGTCAAGCCTGATACCGAGCTGATTAAGTACATATGTTGGCGTAACATGATTGGTGACCGAGCTCAAACCTGTCAGCTGATCATGAGTTACTTATACAAGTGGTCACCAGCAATTAATGCATTACATAGGGAAAGAAGCGAAGATTTTTGATTGGAGGATAATGTGGACGCTGACGTGAGACCTTTACACATGCACATGTTTGATTGGTAGCTTATATATTCTGTCAGTGATTCTCAATCATTATTCACTATTTTGCCTTGAAGCACTACACACAAGCTNGCACATGTTTGATTGGTAGCTTATTTATTCTATCAGTGATTCTCAATCATTATTCACTATTTTGCCTTGAAGCACTACACACAAGCTTCCTGGATAAGCTACTGGAAACCCGAGTTGAACTCACACCCCGAGCTCGCATTATCACCTCTTCATTATGTAAATCTGAGCTGAACGACCTCGGAGGTCGGTGTCTACAGTTATTCCCCAGGTCAGGTCTTACTTAGGTGAGGGACCGACCTTTTTGAAATGATTTGGCACGACTTCTAATTTTAGCAATAATTACCCTTCATAAATGGCAGAGACATATGTCACCTTATGAGCTGTGACGCACATTCCTTCTTCTAGAAGCATTGATTAACAATCGTTAATCATTTAATTCCTATTCCAATGGTTCAAATCTCATCCTTTAACATTCCTCCATTTTCAAATAACATTTTCACTTTTCATTTCCTCACTTTAGCATTCCAAAAAATTCCCAAATTTTTGCTCCATGAATTTTTGGCTTTTCATTTTCTCTGAGTAAGGTCGTCGTCTAGGTATTCTTTTTCCAATTAGAATACCTCTCTTTTTAAGTGTTTATTTTCTCCTCTTTTACTTATATAAGTTCAGACGAATCTCGTGTACAGTATTGGGGAAATCAACAAGAAGAAGCTGCACCATCTTCATCCACCCAATCTTTTTGTCCCTCTTCTGCCAGTTTGAACTGTCAGGAAGTGTTTTCCCCTATCCCTATCACTTCATTTTATCCTCCACCCCTTCCCTGCCCTACTTCGAACTCACCCATGAGTATGGAACATCGATGTAAGATGAGAGAGGAGAGGGCACAATAGGGACCGAACATGAGGGGCGAATTCTTTTAGGTCGGTAATTACTGCAGATTCTTTAGCAGCAATTAGGGCTAAATATGACATACCCCCTTCTGTAGAGTTAGCAATCCTCTCTTCTTTTGACCGAGCTAATACTCCCCCAATGGGATGTGTTGATCTTAACACCGCCATTCTTCAGGCCGGTCTGAGACTTCCTTTCCCCAAAATTATACGCTCGTTTTTCTCTTCTTAGGGAATAGCCCCTACTCAGCTGTGCCCAAATGGGTGGATGATAGTAGAGATTCCTTCTCTCCTTCCCAACGCTATCTGTCCAAGGGGAAAAAGGCTTGCAAACAGTGCAAAGGGTACCAAGAAATCTCGTAAGCTCCTGAGGAAAGGTTTGGTTTCAAACCCCGATTCGAACAGGAGGAGTACGCCATGCTAATGTGCCTTGGATGATCCACATTTCAGGGTCAGGCGCAGATGAGTTGCGACCTTAATTTTATGGAAACAATTAGGTCACCCTGAACTAGATGTATCCCAGTTCAATTCTCTCTTTTCTTTTAAGGAAGATGGGAAAAATACGGGATGGTGGTATACTAGTGTCAGGCCTAGAACATGCGGTCCCCTAGTTTTAGATACACCTTCATTGATTAAGGGATGGAAAGAAGAATTTTTTTATGTTTTGGGGGATTGGAAATTCCATCCCGACGAGGTGGATAGGGAGGATATAATTCCTACCCTTTATCATTCTTTTTGTAAGTAACAGCTTGTCATGCCTTCGTACTTTTATTATTTGACAGGAGTCTGATTTTCCTTTGCTTTATTTTGCAGTTACCGACCTTTCCACCTGAGTTCGGCCATCCAGAAACGAGCTGACTCTATTCGAGCTCTTTCCTACAAAGAGAGGTCTTGCAAGTTCGTGATTTCAAACGACAATTTATTCCAAGCACGATAACTTCGAGCTCTGCCTCCAAGTCCTGCATCAAGCGGACCTGCTGCCACAGCCCCTGCTCCTTCTCGTGGGTTGACTCAACACTTTCTTCGCCTCTATTTCTTTTAATCAGACTTTAATACTTCTTTTCTTTTTATTTAGGCTAACAACCAAATATGCTAAACCTTCGTGCTGCTAGAGCAGCTGAAGCTGCTAAGAGGAAAAGAGAGGAGGTCGCTGCTAAAGAGCAAGACTGACTTGAGGTAACAAAGTCTGATCTTGAGGCCGAGCTGCCCTTACAAAGATGGCGCTCAGTGGAGCCGCTTGCTACGCCTCAGGCTGTTATACCTCCAAGCTTGCCTGTTCACTCAGCAATTCCAATTATTACTGTAGCCTCATCGTTTAAATCTCAGGAAAAATGGCCCGACCTTCAAAGACCAGATATTGAGAGCTTGGTAGGGTGTCAACCTAAGATATTTCTGGACTTTCTTCGAGCTCCTTCCCCAACAAGGGAGTCAGTCACTGCTTTCTCCTCACCTCTCAGAGAGTTTGCTATCCTCATGACAAGGAGTTGGAATGACAAGGAGTATAACTTCCCAGTAGAGATGCCCGTAGGAGAAAGTGTCGTGTCAGCTCAGCTTCATTGTCATCGAGCTATTTTTCAATTGACTTCAGTGGCTGACAAGGTAATATCTTGAGAAGCTCTTGATAAGAGTTTTCTCATCTCACTAAGTGTTTTAACTCTAAACTTTACGCTTCTCATGTCAAGGCTGAGCTCGATTCTGTACTCGAGTTCAAGGAATGAGCTAACAAACTTTTTGCCGAAGTTGAAACGGAAAGGGCGGCCTTTACTGAGGAGAGAAGGAGTCATGAGGATCGCCTCAACAAGATGGGGGGAAGAACTCAATGCCAGCCTTACCATGAAGCATATGTTAATGGATGATAACAAGGCCATGCAAATCTGGGGTGAAAAGGCAAATGCCCGAGCTGAGAATGAGAAGAAACGAGCTGACGAAGCGGTAGCTCAGGCAATGGCCATTAAAAAGGAGGTCGAGCTCAAGGTTTCCAAGGCTGTGGAGGAGTGGAGAACTTCTCCTACTTTTGATGCCATAGCTCAGAAAGCATATGTCCTGGCTATAGGCGAAATTACTAAGTTTATAAATCAAAAGCAGCAGAATTGGGATACAAAATTCTTGGAAGAAGCTCAGAAGGAGCAGGAGAAAGAGGTGGAGCAGCTTTTAAAGGCGGTTGAGGCCCAGAAAGCTCCAGATGAAAATATCACTTCCCCAGATCCCCCTACTTTCTAGTTTCATATATGTACTTTTCTCAGTTTCTCTCAAAACTTTTTGTAATGTCTTGGCTTTATGAATGAAAAGTTTGAATTTTGCCCTTTTCTTTTAAACCTTGCTAGTTTCAATAATCATTCAAAAGATAATCTTTGAAAATCTTTACGAACTAACTTGTTCGACCTAAGTGTTTTTATGGTGCTAAGTGTTTCTATGGCACGTACTAGCAGAAGCCAGCAATTGCACTAAGTGTTGCAGTGCTTACAACCTTAGTTCGACATGCTTTGTGGGCATGGCTTTGTTAATTCCTTGTAGGAATTGCACTAAATGTTGCAACACTTACAACCTTAATTCGGTCTGCTTCGTGAGCAGGGCTTTGGTAATTTCTTATAGGAATTGCACTAAGTGTTGCAGTACTTACAACCTTAGTTCGGACTGCTTCGTAAGCAGGGCTTTGGTAATTTCTTGTAGGAATTGCACTAAGTGTTGCAGCACTTACAACCTTATTTCGGCTTGCTTCGTGAGCAGGGCTTTGGTAATTCCTTGTGGGAATTGCACTAAGTGTTGCAACACTTACAACCTTAGTTCGACCTGCTTCGTGAGCAAGGTTTTGGTAATTCCTTGTTACAAACAACACTATAAAAGAACGTACTTTCTTATTTATGAACAACCACATAATACAGCCTCCTACTGGTAATATTTTTTAAGGTGCTCTGTGTTCCAGGGATGCAACAAGGGTCTTTCTTCCATGTCTTCTAATTTATAGGCCCCTCTAAGTAGTACTTTGCTTACTTTATATGGCCCTTCCCAGTTAGGTCCCAGAGACCTGCCGTTCAACTCTCTTGTAGCCATAAAGACCTTTCTTATTACAAGATCGCCAAGCACAAATTTTCGTTCCTTCACCTTTTGATTGTAGTACCTTTCATTGCATTGCTTGTAGACAGTATTTCTGATTTCACCAGCGTTTCTTTTCTATTCTATCAAATCCAGTTCCCCTCGTAACATTTGTTCATTTCTATCCTTGTGATACGTTGAAGTTCTGATTGAAGGGATTTTAATCTCAAGTGAGATAACAGCTTCCACCCCAAAGGCTAAGGAGAAAGGAGTTTCTCCGGTGCTATTTTTAGTAGTGCTGTGATAAGACCATAGTACGCTGGGGAGTTCCTCTACCCATCCTCCCTTAAGATTATCAAGTTTTGTTTTCAGCGTATGCTTGATGATCTTATTGATAGCTTCAACTTGGCTATTGGCTTGAGGGTGATTTAGTGTAGAGAAATGTTTCTGTATCCCAAGTTCCTCGCAGAAGTTCTTAAAGCTAGTGTTGTCGAACTGTTTTCCATTATCTGTCACAATGGAATGAGGTATCCCAAATCGGCACACGATCGATCTCCATATGAACTCAATGGTTTCATGCTTGGTTATTTTGCCAATGGTTCAGCTTCAACCCATTTGGTGAAGTAATCGACTGGCACAATTACAAACTTCGTGCCACCTTTTCCCGTAGGCATATAACTGATTAAATCGACCCCCCATTTTGAGAAAGGCTATGGAGCCATTACATAGTTCAGCTCTTCAGGTGGGAGTTTGATGTTTGGAGCAAATCGCTGACACTTGTCGTACTTTCTGGTGAATTCCAATGTGTCTTTTTTCATGGTGACAAGAAGTATCCTTGACGTATGATTTTATGAACCAGTGATTTCCCCCAACATGATTCCCACATACGCCTTCATGTACTTCTTCCATGGTACGCAACACTTCTTCTTCATTCAAGCATCTAAGTAAAGGTATGGAATACCCTCGCTTATAGAAGACATCGTCAATCAAGGTATAACGTGCTGACCTTATTCGCAGTTTCCTTGCCACGATAGGATCTTTGGGGCATATGCATGTTCGTAGATACAAGATAACATCATCCATCCATGTTTGTTTGAGATTAATTACCATATGAACGCTTTCAGATTCGTCAATGGCCGAGCAACAGATCCTCCCTATTGGTATACTATCAAACCTCTTAATACCTTCACTTGTTGCCAACCGTGCTAAGGCGTCAATATGTCCATTTTGAGTTCGTGGAACTCACTCGACCTGAACATTCCTAAACTTCCGAATCTCATTTTTCACGAGCTGAAGATATTTGTTCATTCTTTCTTCCTTAGCTTGGTAAGCTTCATTGACCTGATTTACCACTAACTGAGAGTCGCTATATGCAACTAAATACCCAATATTCATTTCATTCGCCATTTTTAGGCCAGCTAGGAGGGCCTCGTATTCGGCTTCATTATTAGAGGCATTGAAATCAAACGGTAGTACTTCACAAAATAACTGCTGATTCGGGGCTTACCAATACCAGCTCCTGCTCATTCATCTGTAGAGGATCCATCATCAAAAAGTTTCCAAGGCAAGTGTTGCAACGATTTTTCTGTTGGACCCGAGCTAAATTCCGCAATGAAATCGGCCAGGGCTTGGGCTTTAATAGAGGTACGTGGTCTATATATTATATCAAATTGACCGAGCTCAACTGACCATTTCACCATTCTCCCCGAAGTGTCAGGTTTCTACAATACTTGCCTTAGTGAAAAATTTGTTAAGATTTCGATGGGATGTTCCAAGAAGTAGGGCCTTAGATTCCAAGCTGCTATGATTACGGCGTAAGCTAGTTTTCCATCGGAGAATAACGAACCTCAGCATCATGTAAAGCCTTACTAACATAATAAACAGGATGCTGCACTCCTTC
>CAIGRF010060360.1:5542-16357 GCA_903798235.1 Fraxinus ornus
TAATTTTCTTTTTTTTTATAATAACTTTTTTTTTTTTTTTTTTTTTTTTTTTGTAATTAATTGCCTAATATGTATATTCTGTACATCTATTGTGGAGATAGATTTATTTGGATTCTGGATACCTTTGGAATCTTTAGATTTAGATTGCGAATTTGTGGGAATTTTGTGATTGGATCTGTGATAATTGAAAGTTCTGCTAAAAAGTCAAATATTATTCTTTTTAACTAAACTTTAATTCATTCATTTTTCTTTTTAAGATAATGCACGAGAAATGGTATCCAGTCTTGTTCTCCCACAGAATGCAGTTTCCAACTCCTACGATATCTGCATTCAAAGAGGGGTTAAGCTCGAAATATTTTCTTCTGAGTTGCACTTTCTAAAGAAACCTTTTTAGGCTTACTTATTGAGTCCAGCCTCAAGTGAGCCTTTAATTAAATGCCATGGGCTTACGCATTGATTCAGAAAAACTTACTTCTCTACTTAGTGAGGCTCATGCCTCCAAGGCTAAGTCTTATGGCGACTTGTGTATTCGTCCATTTGTTTTGCCTTCTCTAGGCATGTTATTACTTAACTTAGCCTTTTGAGCTATCTTTTTACAACTTCAAATTTTTTTATGGGTCCTTTTTATGTTCTGTTTTTGGCCTTTTACATGGAGGAGAGTGGGAGCGGGTGGGGGATGAAACAGCAATATTGCAAGTGCAGGATGATGACAAAATGAGAAGAAACTGTTATTGATGACGGTTCCCCTATTAATATTGATGAATGATATAGGAGACTTCTGGTTTGTTTTTACTTCTAGTAACGTGATTATTAATTTGAAATTTATTATTTGCTACTTGATTTATTATATATTTGTTCGCGAGAAAGACTGAAGTTTTTTTTTTAAAAGATGGTTTATTTTGATCTTATTTCTTGCTTTTTTATGCATTTCATTATATTGATTTGTCTCGAGGATGTCTCCAAATGCCTCGAGGTCATGCCTCTTCACAGATGTGAAACACCTCGGTACTAGAAACATTGTCTATTCTTCTTATTCAGTTTTGCCACAGAATACATGATTATTCTATCAACTGATTTTTCAAAATCACTTTTTCCCCCACAATCATTTCCAAACACAATTTTTTTTTTTTTTTTTGAAAAAAAAATAAAATTACTTAGCACAAAATCACTTCTCAAAATATCAACTTCACAAGGGCTATATCTAGATTCTAGACTGAAGTCAAAAGAGATCTCAAGATAAATGTTATTTAGCTTACTGTTGTTCAGTTGAATTGAAAAGGAATTAAAGAGAGAAATGGAAGACTGAAACTTTGGCTATTGTGGTTTTGTGGCATGGGTTTGATAGAACTCATTTAATTGAAAAAGAGGAAACTGTAAAAAGGAAATGGTTCTTAGAGACTCTATAAGTGCTGCTTGATTTTCTCTGTTTTATTGGCTTCAAAAACAAAAAGATTATCTTAGGCATTGTTGTACGCATATATTCTAATGCTTTAGATAATGATTGCATTTCAGTTAGCCTCGACACTGTGTGCTCAATTTCAGTTCAGTTTTTAATTTAGAATCCTTTTTAGTTTGAACTAGTTTGTATTAGTTACAGCCAAGAAGCTGCTTGCTTCAGACTTTCTCTTTTATACTTAATATTATTTATAATCTAGCTCCTCTTATTATTGTTGTTCTTTAGCTTTTTATCTTATGTCCTAGGGTTTAATTTTTGCTAAATGAAAGCTTACTTTGTCATGTGGAAAATATGATAAGAGGAGGAAAACAGGAATTTCTCTGTCAGAGAAAGCATGATGTCGCTTATGACATGTTAATGAGGTGTTCTCATAGGAAGGAAAATCAGCTAATGAATTTTTAATCCTCATGAATATTTTAGTATTAGCCTTTACAAGATTGGGACTTAATCATACTTGTTGGTGGTGCCGAGAAGTGCAAAGGCCTTATGGGTTTTAATCATAGCTCATTTTTCAGTGAAGTTCAGGAAAGGGTTTGTTGATGCTATATGGTCTGATTTCATAAACTTTGCTTAGTTAAATACAGTATTAAATTTTTGATAATAGTTACATTGAATTTTTTTGGTACGTTTCTGTTATGAGATTTCTGTGGTTTTTGCCTTGTAATTGGCATAGTTGTGGTTGTCCAATGGGATTTTATGGTTTATACAAGATAGCATTTTTGTTTATTGGTTCTCTCTCAAATGTCGAATCTGCTATAGATTTGCAAGATCATTTTAGGCCTAATGCGTTTGTATCTTGGAACTAGCAAGGTTGTGAGATTCTCATTTTATTTGGTTGCCATGGAATATCAATTAAAAACTTGTATTTGATAATACAGTGTGTATGTGTATGTAGGCATGCATGCTTGTCCGTGAACCTGTTTTCACAAGGAGAAGGAAAGAGGGATGGAGGGATGAATAAAATTAAGAATTTGTATTTGATATTACCATGTAAGCAGGGGCGGAGCCATGGCTGCACTAAAGTTTTTTAATGCTGGGCTGATTATAAAGAAAAAAAAATCTACATAATTTATTTTTTACACGCTCAATTTTTTTTTAAAGCAAAAAAGGGATTGGGCCCAGCCCAGCTCAGCACTAAATCCGCATCTGCATGTAAGTATATGTATGTAAGCATGCATGCTTGTCTGGGCACCTATTTCGACTGGGAGAAGGAGAAGAGGAAGGGAGGGAGATGCCCTTTTTTGTCCATTTAGATATTTTTCTCTCTTAACAGTAGCCTTTCATCCTAACCTTTTATGCTAAGTGTATATAATCTTAGTTATTCATCGTCACTGGATTGTCTTCATATTTTGTCTGTCTGTTCCTAACCGTGATCCTGGCCTTTCGTGTTAAGTGTATATCATCGTTGTTATTCACTTTCCACTGGATCATCTTCCTTTGCAGGTTTGCACACAGCGGTCATGGAAACGGCCTTATGGTGTTGGTCTTCTGGTTGGTGGTTTAGACGAATCTGGGGCCCACCTGTATTACAACTGTCCCAGCGGTAATTACTTTGAATATCAAGCTTTTGCAATTGGGTCTCGGTCACAGGCTGCAAAGACATACTTGGAGCGCAAGTTTGAGAGTTTCATGGCCTCATCACGAGAAAATCTGATCAAGGATGCACTTTTTGCATTGAGGGAAACCTTACAGGGAGAGAAATTGACGAGTTCTGTATGCACAATTGCTGTGGTAGGGGTAGGAGAGGCATTCCACATATTGGATCAAGAAACTGTACAGGCATTGATCAATGAATTTGAGATAGCAGGTGAGGAGGCTGCTGCACCCGATCAAGCTGGTGTTGAGGAACCTGCTGCTGCTGACGATCAGGCGGCCCCCGGAGATCAGGGTGCTGCTCCGATGGATATGTGATGATCATTGCGCAAGATATTGTTTCGTTTTAAAAAACTCCCCGTCCCCTAAACTAAAGTGCTGGTACATCTGGACTAATGAGATTTAGTTGGCACCGAAGGAATATCATGTTCTGGTTGGATATTTTATTTTGTTATGCAGTAAAACAATCTGAGTTCCCAATCGAGTGTCTTTTAAATACATTGACTGAATTTTATATTTGATCAAAGTTGGTTATGGCAAGTATACAAATTGTCGCAGATAAGCAGGAGGTGCCATTAGAGACTGTTTGAAATAGAAGACTTTCATATATAGCAAGTTCAATATCAGACTTTGGTTTTTCTTACATCGTCTGTAAAGGTTAAAACACCAATTGCACGCGTAAATAAAAACCAGCGCTCGAAAATGCAATCGCAGTTGCCTTCGGCTCAAACTGGAAGAATAACAATAACTTGCTAATGAAAACCTATATCAGCACCAACAACTCCACTAATCCTTTACTTCATAAGACAACTTTCCAGGCTCGGGGATGGGGAGCTCCTGGCTTTGCATTTGTTTGTACATCCACTGCCAGTTCTCTGGAGCTACCTCGCCCCCAAGAGAACGGATAACTGACCCGCCACTGCACGAGCCGACCCTGCAGCACTCCTCCAATGAAAGTCCCTTCACCAATCCATACAAAAAGCCGCTAGCAAAGAGGTCACCTGCACCAGTGGCATCAACTGCCTTTGCCTCTTTGATTGCCGGAACGCAGACAACCTGAAACAATAACATATTGTAGGTATGATATTAAATCATATGTGCTACAAAGAATAACACACTATTGACATTTGTAAATAGCTAATGAATACGATGCCAACCAGTCATTGCATTAGGCCATTAGCCACTTAGTGCATGGTGCATGTTTGTGCACAGTAGTGCATACGATTAGACATTATAGTAAACAAGATTTTAGCTTATTCTTCTACCTCCATTTTGTCCAATACTATCTTAGCCTCTCTTCCAAACATGGATATAATACCAATTATCGTGGGTTAAAGTCCACGTGTAACATCATCACTGTTACTTAGAAAGGATCTTACTGGTTTATGGAACCATCACTGCATAACGACTTGTACTAGCCATTTCCAGAGTTATAACGAAACAGCAAACACTATCAATAACACTAACAATTGGAGGAATAACTTGAAAAAAGGTGATTCTGATTAAGACAGTCCACACAGAAATCCATACCCACAACATCTCTTTCTTACATGCATAAAAATATATAAATGGCTGAAAATTAAACCAAACGAGAAGTCCCGTGGATAGGAAGACTGTGGACAAGAGTAATAATTAGGTGGAGTACTTTATTTTATCTTCTTTTTTCACTTATCAGTAACTTGGGGTCAGAAATCAATAAAACATATATATCATTCTACAGACCTCTTTTCCATATTTAGCAATGCATCCGTTCGGACCCAATGTTACCACAGCCCATTGGCAGTGTTTGGCCAGAAAATCAAGTGCTGCCTCAGGACCTGGTTCACTTTCACCCCTGCAAATTAATCAAACATATCAGTACTCTATAAAGATGTTGAATAAAAGGAAAATTAATTGGCAACTACCTCAGCAGTTCCGCAGCCTCATCCTCGTTGGCAAAGCAAAGATCTATATTCCCTGACTCTAGTAACTGTAGAAGTGGCAGCCTAAACTTCCGAACCATCTGTAAAGTGAGATTATCATAAAAGAGTAAAAAAATAAAATAAAAAAAATCCAATAGTGCTTGAGCACTTGTAGAGCAACCATTCAGTGTTTTGGTTGGCAAGAATTCTCCATGTTTCATAATTTCATGAAGATCATCATCTTTCGTGATATTATCTTTGATGTTCCAAAAAGTGAAGAAAGCAATAAGTACTACCTCAAAGCTGGCAAGATCTAGAGAAACAGAAAGTCCCTCTTGCTTGGCAATTTTAATAGCCGCGTGAATTACGTCCAAGTTTAAATTTGCATATCTTAGTACTAGCCACTGTACACAAAAGGCAAATCAGTGATGTTAATAAGTTATTGCCAGAAAATTAAAAACCGGAAAAGTTGTGCAACTTGATACAGCCAATACGTCTGCACCTTATTAATGGTTTACAAAGAAAATACGATGTTAATTGAGGAAATATATAGTTCAAACATTTGAAAAGTACTAGACAACTTAGATCAGCAAGTAATGAAAATATTCATCCTTTCGCTGACACGCGTTAGAGATGGCTCACCTTAGATCCTTTAAAATCCTCTCTTTTGAATTCACCAGCCTGTCAAAGGATAGGAATAAGATACATGTACAAGTCCATACCAGCTTGGTGAAGATATCCTTGAAAAGAAGTAGTTATTTTATATTAGTAGACTGGAATTAAGCGGCATTCACCTCAACTTTCGTGGCACCAGAGAAACATGGCCGCATTGTGCGATTACCCAATTCATCAACTAAGCAAACGCACTGTCCATGCAATCAATATATCAGGTTTTTGGATATGAAAGTTTCTATTTAATAGTTTTTAATAAAGAGCCTGCAAATTTAGAAGCAATGCAATGCTCACTTGTGCAGTGGGACCATTCTTTAACCTTAATCTCGCTATATCGACATTGTAAAAGTTCATGTTATCTATGAACAAGCTGCCTTGTTCATCATCCCCACAGGCCCCAATTATACCACAGGTGACACCAAAGCCAGCAGCCAGGCCTCTAATAGTATTAGCAACGCTTCCCCCTGCAATGGTCTTCAAAGGAGAGAGAGTTTTGGGAGAAGCGGCGGTATGTGCATTAACCTCATCCAAGATGAACTTCAGATCTTCGGCTGCAACCTAAGGAAAACCAGAAGTATGATCTTACATTAAAAAAAATTATCGGGGAACAATAAAAAAATCAATTACCAGATCAACATTCTTCAAGTTAAACAAAGAAATTCTGGTTGAAGAGAAACGTTTTCACACAAATGGAATGTCCGGTTGAAGTAAAGCCATCTGATAAATTGGCATCATCTAGCACTTCTTAATCTCTCTAGATATTTATCAAATAGAATAGGACAGCCTATCTAAATTACAAAACCTCCACCCAGAAGACAGGTCGAGATTCGAGACTAAGGAAATCGAAAACTGAATGCAGTTAACCAGAATTGATTAATTTGAGGAAAAAAGAAGAAAGAAGAAGAAGTCATAAAATACCTTTGAACTGCACAAATAGCTTATCACTGACGATCGATCACCCAGATCCCAGAATTTAAAAAAGTTTCAAGAAAGCAATTTTCTCTTTTCACCTTAACGTGCCAGAGTGGATCTTGTTCACAGAACACAATTTCTAAGATCACACTAACACGCAACAATGATAAAGATTCAAATTTCTCTTAATTTGAGCATAAAACCCGGCAAAAGACTAAAATAATCTATCAAGAATTTGCTTCTGAGCTATCAATGGGCATTAATCAATTTCAATAATTAGCATCATACACAAACACAGAAGGGTGCGGGAAGGATGAGAAAATACAGGAAAAGAACCACCGGGCTCGCCGGGAATTCGGGAGAGGAGGGCCCAATCAACTCTTGCCACATGGTCCACAAGGGCCGATGGTTGGAGTCCCAGAATCACTGGTGCAGCTGCACCGGTAATACTGTCATTTTGATTCTTGTTTTGGGACTTAAACTCAATACCCATTTTATTTTTTGTGGGGTTTTAGTAATGGAAGAATTGTTGAGCTCAAACTCGTTTGCTTGCTGTCTTACCTTCGCCACCTCTGTTTCTTGTGCCTCTATTTATAAGCTTTCCTTTCTTATTAGGATTTTTTTTTTCGATTTTTTTAAATTTAATTTTCCCTAAAAGCATTGTAAGAATCACTGTTAAGAGTCAAGAGAGGATTTTTGACTCTCTTTAATTATTCCTCTTCTAAGAAAAATTAGTCCAAAAAGAGGACAACTTGCAGTTCTTGGTGCATTATGTACCAAAAAGCTCCTCGGACGACAAGGGCACAAAGCTAGATATAAAGTAAGAATTTTTTCCCCGAATTTTAACCTAAGATGGTCCACAAGAATCAAAAGAAAAAAAAAAACGTCACTAATTTTAAGTTTATATGCATCAATGTTAGTATTTAAATGGTATACATTTAAAAATATTTAAGCATTTGAACTTTCAAATCAAATAATTCAACATACTATCTCACATTAGAAAAAGACTCTAATTTCAAATAGTGTCTCTGCTTGTTTAAATAAATTGTCAGAGAGGGAAATGCCTTGAATATATTGTGTGACAAGTTCATGTATCCGAACCATCCATTTATCCAACCTTTACCTCACCCACCCTACTCCTAACCCCCAAAAGAAAGAAATTAATGAGTTGAGAAGAAAATTGTACCATCTATTATTATTGCGTAACGAATATATTCTGAGTGTGTAATGCATTTCATTCATGGCGCGATTTTCATATTTCGAAACATATATAGAGAAATGCTTTGTTCTAAAAAATAATAGGAGAAACTCAATTGTACATAAGATTTTTCTTCTGTAAAATTTACAGACAGACACAATGGCGGGATGGGTGGGTGTATGTTATGACATTTTTTTTATTGATGCGAGACCCGCCAATGTGTGTGTAGGTAAGTTTTTTTGTAAAAACATTTTCTGTACACCAAGCATTGATCAAAATAATAATAGGGGCGTGTTCGGTAAAAATTAAAATCGGATTAGGGCCTATTCGGTAGAAATTAAAATTGGATTAAAATTGAAAAACTAGTCTTTATTGTTGACTTTTATTAGATGAGTGAGACTCAATAACAACTATATTTTCAATTTTAATTGGATTTTAATCCCTACCGAACGGGGCCTAAAATTGAAAAATTAGTCATTATTGTTGACTTTTATTAAACGAGTAAGATTGAATAACGACTATATTTTCAATTTTAATTGGATTTTAAATGCGACCGAATACGCCATAGATTATCAATTGTGACATGATTGGATGGGATATGATATGATATGAATAAATATTTTGCACTTTGGACGTCCTACTTTATTTTTAGACTCATCATGTTATCTTCACGTTGACAAGACATGTGAGGTGATAAATGTCGAATGAAATTCTAAGATTTCGTATCATATGTCTTATCATTCAATATATTTAATGATCATTAATAAATTGTAAGATTGAGAACATTAATTAGTTGATATTCTATTTTGTAGGAATTGACATACTTTCATGCAGTTTAAATGAAATTAAACCTAGTGAGGAATAAAAACATATAAACAAAATCAATTAAATTGATGTTGCCTTGTGAAAATTGCAACCTTACATTTCTAGAGCAAGACAATAACATATAATTTGGAGAGGCGTGCCGAAATTAAAATATGGACGCAGTAGTTGAATATTATTGTTTGCTGAATCTAATATAACGTAGCAAACACCACATACGAAAACTAACATGGCCAAAAGGATGGTTACAATATTGACTATATGAATTGTTAATAGAAATATAATATAGTATAGGAAACTCAAGTCATTTACCTTGCTTGTTCTCTATTTCTTGATAAAGAAACTGATAATTTATTTTCAAACTAAAGATTTGGATGCAATAAATTGACTTATATATAAATATGTCTAGGTAAGTCATGAGTAATTGCAGTAATATTATCTTATTTGATGTGGGCATCCCCCCATTATTGACTCTTGCAATTTGATCAAAGCAGTTGTTCTATATTCAAATAGGTTAATTTGGTAGTCCTAAACTACCATAGCCAAGTTGGAGAATTTTCAATTATATTTTAGAGAAAGGAAAATGAGGGTATTGAAGCATGTCCTTAAAAGTACCATATGAATTGTCCAAAATTGTTGAATGTAATAATAATAAGAAAAAGAAAGTACATATTGATATATCAAATCATCACTGCAAGAAGTACGTCTATTTGGCGTTACATGCTGAAAAAAGGAACTACTATCCGTAGATGTCAATCAGAGCGAGCCTGCAGGGAGAGGTCCCTACGGGTTGAAAGGTGGCGGGGGAAGGAGGCGCTCTACATTGAGAACACAAGTTTTCTTCACTCTCTCTTCCACACAGTAGAAATATTATGATGTTTTTATACCAGTATGAATATTCAATATACCTTGCAACAAAAATTATCTTTATTAAAGAGAAAAAAAGTATACAGTATAATTAGACCCCAAGTCCGACTATGAATTTTAGGAAATATTGTACCATACTATACTACTAATGAGACTAGGGGTGTGTTTGAGCCACATTATTTTGGAGGAATGTATTTTGGAATAGTAGATTGATGAAGAATGTGTGGTTGAAAAAAAAAAAAGAAAAATTATTGATATAATGAAAAATATTATTTTATTGAAAAATGTGTGGTTGAAAATAAGTATAAAAATGAGAATGAAAATTTTAATGTATACCAAAGAAGGGCTGGATAAATGTTTTCCTACAAAGAGAAGATGCATGGTTCTTGCCTAGAGACCGAGATTACTTGAATAATTATGAGACTGCTAACATGTAACCTAGTCAGCCTCTGAAGAAGAGAAGACATTGAGAAGTGTCATGCCAAAATCTAAACTTCTAAAGCGAAGATAATCAGAATCCTCATGTACTATGCATGCCTTTCAACAGTCACACATTTGTTACTTTTCAGTTGGCAATAATTTGTATTAAAAAACGAAGTCACGAGTTTTCTTCTTAGGGTTTCAAAGCTCGTCTACGTTGATTTATTATTATGTATATTTTTCCAACCTCATTTACTTTATCGTGTCAAACATATTCGTGTAATCTAATTCTCGAGCAATAATCCCTTTTTCATCATAATATTACAAATGACTTTGCAAAATCTCCGACGATTCTTCTTTTCAACGCTTGTTCTTAGAGTTCTTATTTAAATTTCGATTGAATAATTGACCTTAAATTTTATATCTAAAAAGTGAAATAAAACAAAGGGAACATGGCATAAATTGTGTTAGGAGCGTGCAGAGAAAGGGCGTCCGCCGTATACATGTTACTCCACTTGTTGGTGGGCCAAGAAAATAAGCAAAAAATTTAAAATTTAAAAAAATTATGTCAATTTCATCACTTATTCTACAATTACAGCAAATAGCCTTGATATTTACAATTTCTAGTTAATTACTCAATACCATGTAGTCATTCTATTTTCTTCTTTACAGCAGGAGCTTGACATAGTCTTTGTCAATTTGCATTGAAGATAAAAATTCTCTTTACAGCAGGAGCAATCCATTGATACATTAAAAATTCTCTTCCGTTTTCCCTCCCTCGAGTCACCATCAACAAGGACTAGTTTCAACTAGTGTTCTAAATAGCTCGCTATAGCGCGCTATAGCGCGCTATAGCGGTCAACAAAAAAGGTTGACCGCTATTTTACGCGCTTATCCAAAATCGTCGCGTTTTCTCCGCGCTACGCGCTATAGCGCGCTATAGCGAAGCTTTTTGAAGCTATTTAGAACACTGC
>CAIGRF010060394.1:12342-24901 GCA_903798235.1 Fraxinus ornus
GTTGGTGTTCTTTGATTTCTTTGCATCCCCATCACCAAAGAATGAAATTGAGGAGAAGATCACCAATCAATTGGAAGATCATAACCAATTCAAGTTAAGAATCACACATCTACAAATTGGGGTATGTTTTATTTTATATGGTTTCTTGGATTTCAACATGGAGATGGATCTAAGGTTTCTTTTATGAGAATAAGAAATTGATTGGATTGAATCTATAATTTCTTATGTTTTTCTATCATATAATGTAAATAAATTTTTTCTGAGTAAAAAAAATGAATATTTCATCTACCTTATTCCATTTTAATATTATTCAGATAGTATATTGTTCTACTCTTATGCTCTCTAATTCGTCATACCAAACACAACCTTTCATTATTTAAAGTGAAAACGTTAATTATTTTAAACATACTTATAAGTCGGTTCTCTAAGATTAGCCAAACACACATGTGAGGATTGGTTGAAGATTAAGATTCACAATCACATACCGTGAGGGGCGAAGGCGGGGGGGACCCGAACCCCCCCAATTTTTTGACAATTTTTTTTTAATTTTTTTTTTGTATTTACCATTTTGTACTCAAATGAATAAAAAAACTTAAATCCTACCAATCCAAATACAAAAGTTGGTTGTGACATAAAAAATGAAGTATATCCGTTAGTATACAAGCTTTTGACATTGACATTAATTCTTCCAGTTGCTACTGCTACGATAGAGATGGTATTTTCTATAATGAATTATGTCAAGAATCGATTGTGCAATCGAATAAATGATAAATGGTTAAATGATAGCTTGCTTGTGTATATTGAGAATGATGTATTCGATAGGATTGATGATGATGTAGTTATACAACTTTATCAAAGTACGAGAACTCGAAAGAAACGCTTGTAATAAGGTACGATTTTGTTAAATTAAAGATTAGTACTATCTTTTATTTTTTTTCTTAATTTTTTTTTGTTAATAATGTACATTAATTTATGTTCATTTTTTCCTTTATCCATCACAAAGTATCAACTTGTCTCATTTTAACAAATAAAATGTTTAAAAATAATAATAATTTGGGAGCGCTGTCCCCGAACCTCCTTGGCCCCCCCACCCCTTCAACTCTGGGACCCCCTACTTCAACAGGCTGGCTCTGCCCTGCATACCGTTAATGGAAAGTGGAGAGATGCCATTAATGGAAATTGGAATTACTGGTGGTATATATATTCCGTAATTTATCTATTTTCACGGCCGAAAATAAAAATTTGTATAAAAGAAAACAAACTAACTACAGAAAAGGAAAAACAAAAGAAAGGAAAAAAAAAAAAAAAAAAACTCTCCCATTCTCTCTCTAGATTGATTTTCTCTCTCCAGACCTCCGCTTGTACTCCATTGACAATTTCATATGAGTTTTGAAACGGTAAATATTCAAACGTTAATTCTCTGTTTAATTAAGCAACGTTAATGTTTAACTTATAGATGAAACTGTATTTTTCCAGGTTAATTCCCCTGTTTTTTCTTTATTTCACAATGCCAATACTTAATTTATTAATTTCTATTATCAGCATATTGATATTTATTCCCATATTTACTTAATGTGATGCATTAATATATGAGGTATTAAATTGCATATACAAACACACACATGTAAAGGCAGTATTTGCCCACATTATAGATGCATGGATTTATGTATTCGTATTACATGCGTGGGTTATTATATGCATATAAATTATATTAGTATAGGTGCATTTAAACGACTGATCTGGAATTGAATCAATTTGATCTTTTGAGGTGTATATGGATATGCAGGACGTCTGGCTTCGTTGGCGGAAAATTGTCGTACACTACTGGTGTTTAGATAAAAATATGCGCATGTGTACGTTAAACTAATGCTGTAACATTTTAGGTGAGAAAAATCGTATCCGAGAGAGTTTTAGGAGGGTGATCTGGCAGCATTCTCCGATTTTACGGGGCAGAGGTACTGAATGGTGATCAATTTATTTTCCATTTTTTTTTTCATATTTTTCCTATACATGGATGTGTTGTTTGTGAAATGTGATCTTTCATTTATAAAAAAAAATTGACATAGATTACGGGTATTTAGATTAGGCAACCTGTAAATTGGTGTATGTAATTTCTATGTTGTCTTTCCTGGATGAGTGTGTTTTCCTAATTATGACTTAGAATAAGAAGCAAATTTATTCCATTTAGGTTATCTATGGTTTGATTGTAGGGTGTTTTTCTACCATTAAAGAGTGGTAAAAGTTAACTTGTTTTGATCTATAGCAGGTTCAAGAATACTGTTCAATAGGTGGAATTAATGTCGAAGTCATCTTCCTCTGAATCAAGGAACAACAAAGCTTCTTCATTCTCTGCGAAAAATAAGTGAGTGTTATAACACAATAACTCATTAGTTAAGGCCTAATAATTCGTACAAGGTACTGTTTTTTACCAGAAAGAAATTGTGGTGTGAGGATGATGCACTTGAAATATAAGTTGCAAGGATTAACCGGGGATAATATGTGATGCTTCCTCGAAATTTTGTGACCTGTTTAAACAGGCTCATATTACTTAATTTGACTTCTATTAGGATAATTTCCTGCAAAATGTATCTAAAATTTTATCTTATTTTTTCATCTAGAGAATCAAATGGAACTGCAGAGGTAGATGATTCGGAGAGAATGAAGACAAGAGTTGCTCAATTCATTGAGCAACTACATGCCAAGAAGTCTTCACCACCAGAGAAAGAACTTCTCACGGCACGTTTGCTTGGTATTGCAAAAGCAAGAAAGGAAGCTCGGGAGCTTATTGGGTTGCATGGCCAAGCAATCCCATTGTTCATATCCATTCTTAGGAGTGGTACTCCTATGGCAAAGATAAATGTTGCTGCTACGTTAAGCGTCCTATGTAAAGATGAAGATTTGCGAGTGAAGGTGCTTCTAGGTGGATGTATCCCACCTCTACTCTCACTTTTGAAGTCGGAGTCAACTGAAGCTAGGAAGGCTGCTGCAGAAGCGTTAGTCCAAGTGTCGTCCGGTGGACTTTCAGATGATAATGTAGGCACAAAAATATTTGTTACAGAAGGTGTGGTATCGGCCTTATGGAAACAGTTAGATCAGAAAAACAAGACAAACCAAGTGGTAGAAGGGTTTGTCACCGGGGCATTGAGAAATCTTTGTGGTGACAAAGATGGCTATTGGCGAGCAACTCTCGAAGATGGTGGAGTAGATATCATTGTTCGCCTTCTTTCTTCTGAAAATGCTGCTACTAGATCCAATGCTGCAGCTCTCTTAGCCCGTCTTATGTTGGCTTTCCCCGATAGTATTCCGAAAATAATTGATTCTGGGTCAATCAAAGCTTTGCTCGGACTATTGAATCAAGAAAAGGATGTTTCTGTTCTAGCAAGTGCTGCTGAAGCATTGGAGGTGCTTTCTTTTAAATCAACCGATGCTAAGAAAGCTGTTGTTGATGCAGAAGGCATCCTGGTGCTTATACGAGCTGTGATTGCTCCTTCCAAGGAAGGTATGCAGGGAGAGGTAGGTGTGTCTCTTCAGCAGTGTGCAACACGAGCTTTAGCAAATATATATGGTGGGATGTCTGCATTAATTCTCCATCTCGGGGAGCTTTCTCAGTCCCCAAGGTTAGCTGCTCCAGTTGCTGATATTATCCTAGCCCTGGCTCATTGCCTAATGGTCTTCGAGCAGAGCACTGATGAGGAACCGTTTGATGCAACAAAAATAGAAAGCATTCTAGCGATGCTTCTAAAACCTAGGGATAATAAGCTGTTTCACGAGTGTCTGTTTGAGGCTTTGGGGAGCCTCTATGGCAATGCCTATCTATCAGTTACAGTTGATCAATCGGAATCTAAAAGGGTGCTTGTTGGGCTTGTAACAATGGCTGCAGGTGATGCACAAGAATATTTGATACTTGCTCTTATACGATTATGCACTGAATCATTAGGTGTTTGGGAAGCCATAGGAAAGAGAGAAGGAATTCAATTACTTATCTCATCATTGGGGTTATGTGATCAAAAGCATCAACAGTATGCAGTTGAAATGCTTGCAATTCTAACTGAACAAAATGATGATAGCAAGTGGGCAATTACTGCAGCTGGTGGAATCCCGCCACTTGTCCAAATATTAGAAGTGGGATCACAGAAGGCAAAGGAAGATGCAGTAGTTATGCTATGGAATTTGTGCTGTCACAGTGAAGATATTCGTGCCTGTGTTGAAAGTGCTGGAGCCATCTCAGCATTTTTGGGGATTCTAAAAGATGGCGGACCAAAGGGACAGGAAGTCTCAGTTAAGGCTCTGATAAAGCTTATCCGAAAGGCTGATTCAGAGACCATCAATCAATTACTAGCTTTGCTCTTGGGGGACATTCCAAGATCCAAGGCCCACATAATTAGAGTTCTGGGTCATGTACTTTCAATTGCATCAGATAGTGACCTAGTGCATAAGGGAGCTGCTGCTAATAAGGGGCTAAGGTCTCTTGTCCAGGTTCTCAATTCCTCGAATAAGAAGACTCAAGAGCATGCAGCTGCAATCTTGGCTGATCTATTCAGTAAACGCCAAGATATCTGTGATAGCCTGGCGACTGATGAAGTTGTCAATCCATGTGTAGAACTTTTAACTGGCAAAAATCAAGGTATTCCTGCTCGTCCTACCATGTCTAAGTCCAAAAATAAGATTTCTTATGCAGAAGGTGATTACAAACAGTTAATTAAGTTGGCCAAGACATCATCCATTGATTCTGCAGAGGTAGCAATGGCTGCCTTGGCTAATATGTTGTTGGATCCACAAATAGCTTCAGAAGCATTGGGGGAAGATGTTGTTTCAGCAATAACAAGAATTCTGGGAAAAGGATCTCTGCAAGGTAAGAAGAGTGCATCCCGTGCTCTTCACCAACTCTTGAAGCATTTCCCAGCAGGCAATGTATTTTCGGGAAGTGCTCAGTGTCAATTTGCAGTTCTTGCTATTCTTGATTCCTTAAATGCAGTAGATATGGATGGAAATGATGTTGCTGATACTTTAGAAATTGTTGCACTATTCTCTCGGATGAAGTATGGAATGAACTCCCCTTACCAACTATGCTCCATCCTTGCTGAAGTCCCGTCTAGTTTAGAGCCTCTGGTGCAGTGCCTATGTGACGGACCTCCTTCGGTGCAAGATAAAGCTATAGAAATTTTGTCTAGGCTTTGTGGGGTTCAACCACGAGTTCTAGCTGATCTTTTGGTCTCATACTCAAGATCTATTGCTGCATTGGCTAATAGAATTATGAATTCTAGCAGTGGAGAAGTAAAAGTTGGAGGGACAACATTGATAATATGTGCTGCCAAAGACCATAAAATTCAGTCAGTGGATGCACTCAAGGCATCTGGATCCTTGGAACCTCTTATACATGCATTAGTAGATATGACGAAGCAAAATTCTACTTGTTCTTCTCTTCAAATCAAAGTCAAAACTCCTAGAGGTATTAAAGTTCCGGATCCAGTAACTGTCTTGGGAAGTACTGTTGCCTTGTGGTTGCTATCAATAATTTCTTCATTTCATTCAAAGAGCAAACTCGTTGTAATGGAAGCTGAGGTTCTTAAAGTTCTTTCAGACAAGCTTGCAAAACATACTTCAAACGAGCAGGTCGGGCATACAACTCGGTGGCTGCTACTATTTTACTTCTTCTTTATGTTTCCTTTTAATTTTCTCTTGCTGTTTTCTCAAGTAACTATCTAAGTAATATATATCGATTTTGTCTCTGTTTTTCTTTTATTTTATTGATAAGTAAATGAGCTTTTGTATTATAATATTTCAAACCATGTATGTGGAGCGGCCTCTCTAGGTATAAGCATAATTTACATTTTTGTGAGTGTCTTCATTCTTTACCACCATTACATTTTGTAGCTGAAAGAAAATACATTTCTACAGGTAGATTATGAGGATACAGAGGGCACATGGATTAGTGCTCTTCTCATGGCTATACTATTCCAGGATGCCAGTATTGTCTCCTCTCCTACAGCCACGAACTTTATACCCACACTTTCTCTCCTGCTGAAGTCAGACGAAATGATCAATAAATTCTTTGCTGCCCAGGCAATTGCTAGTATTGTTAGCCATGGAGACAAAGGAACAAATCTTGCTATTGCAAACTTGGATGCAGTTTCTGGTTTAATAACACTAAGTGGATATGTAGAATCAGATATACAAAACCTTATTTCCTTATCTGAAGAATTTTCTTTAGTAAAAAACCCGGGGCAAGTAGTTCTTGAATGCCTTTTTAAAACTGAAGATGATAGAATTAATTCTATAGCTCACGAGACAATACCTTTGCTCGTCAATTTGTTGAGGCCAATTCCAGAGAGACCAGGAGCCCCACCATTTGCTGTTCAAATCTTGACTCAAATTGCAAATGTTGGTGATACTAATAAATTACTCATTGCTGGAGCTGGAGCACTGGATGCTCTAAGCAAATACTTGTCTTTGAGTCCTCAAGACTCAACTGAAGCAACTATATGTGAACTGTTAAGAATATTGTTTGGAAATCCAGATCTCCTTCTATATGAAGCTGCAGTTAGTTGCATGAATCAACTAGTTGCTGTTCTTCACTTGGGATCAAGAAGCGCGAGATTGAGTGCAGCTGTGGCCTTAAATGAACTTTGTGATGCTGAGAACATCAGAGATTCCGAATCATCTATGCAGGCAATTCAGCCTTTGGTTGATATGCTTAATTCTGCTTTGGAGCATGAACAGAAGGTCGCTATTAGTGCTTTGATTAAGCTGACTTCAGAAAATGATGCAAACAGAGCTCTGCTAGTTGAGGCGGAAGGCAATACTCTTGAGAGTCTACGTAGACTTCTGTCATCTTCTGCTACTTTGAAATTGAAGAGTGACACTGCAGTATTATGCTCTGTGCTTTTTGATAATCCGAGAGTCAGGGGGATGCCAACTGCCTCTGACTGTATAGAACCCCTTCTATTGTTGATACAGTCCGATCAAGAGATGGCAGTAGAATCTGGTCTTTCCGCTTTCGAGAGATTATTGGATGACAGAGAACATATAGAGCTTGCATCAGCTCATGATATTGTTGGTCTTCTTGTTAGCCTGGTTTCTGGATCAAATCTTATCCTTATTGAAGCAAGCATATGTTGCCTTATTAAATTCGGGAAAGACCGAACTTCACGCAAGTTGGATATGGTCAATGCTGGCATCATAGATTCTTGTCTTGAGCTACTCCTGACTGCTCCATATTCATTGTTCTCCACAATTGCAGAACTCTTCCGCATCCTGACAAATAGTAATGCAATTTCAGTAAGCTCTGCTGCTGTAAAGATTGTGGAACCTCTCTTTACGGTTCTGCTTCAGACAGATTTTGATCAGTGGGGACAGCATAGTGCCCTGCAAGCACTCGTTAACATTTTGGAGAAACCACAAAGCCTTGCTACTTTGAAACTCAAACCTACACAAGTCGTTGAGTATTTAATTCCATTTCTTGAATCCCCTTCGCAAGACATCCAGCAACTTAGTATAGATTTGCTATCTCACCTGCTAGAACAAGAGGATTTTAAGCAGGCTATAAAAACAAAGAACGCAACTGTCCCTCTTGTTCAACTTGCTGGAATTGGCATCTTGAATTTACAAGAAACTGCAGTAAAGGCATTGGAAAATATTTCCTTAAGCTGGCCAGAGGTAGTTGCTGATGCTGGTGGTATTCTTGAGCTTTCAAGGGTTATCTTGCAAGACAATCCTCGACCATCAGAGGCTTTATGGGAATTGGCTGCAGTAGTCCTCTGCAATGTCCTTCAATTTAATACTGAGTACTATTTCAAAGTTCCCATTGAGGTTCTTGTAAGGATCTTGCATTCAACTTTGGAGAGGACCTCGACATTTGCTCTAAATGCACTGATTGTTCAAGAAAAAAGTGATGCTTCAAGTGCCGAATTGATGGCTGAAGCTGGTGCCATGGATGCTCTATTAGATATACTAAGATCTCACCAAAGTGAAGAAACAGCAGGAAGACTACTGGAAATTTTATGCAAAAATACGCGGGTGCAAAAAATGAAGGTTTCTAAAAATGCACTCGCACCTCTAGCACAGTATTTGCTCGATCCAGAAACTACATCGCAAACTGGTAGGCTTTTTGCAGCTCTTTCCCTTGGCGACCTCTCTCAGCATGAAGGGCTTTCAAGATCGAATGATTCTGTTTCTGCTTGCCGAGCACTAGTAAGCCTGCTTGAAGATAAGCCGACAGAACAAATGAAAATGGTGGCAGTTTGTGCATTGCAAAACTTTGTCATGCACAGCAGAACCAATAGGAGATTTGTTGCTGAAGCAGGTGGTGCAGTGGTTATTCAAGAACTGCTACTGTCCCCTAATTCAGATATTGTGGGACAGGCAGCATTGCTCATCAAATATTTATTTTCTAGTCACGCACTTCAAGAGCATGTATCAAATGAGCTCATCAGTTCTTTGACAGGTAAGTATTTGAAATATTTTTTCTCCTTTGGTTCTTGAAGTAAATTTCCCAACTCTTGACTCCCGTACAAACACAATTTTTTAATGAATAGGTTTAATATGCCTCTTAATATCAATGGATTTGAATAACCTTGTTGGAAACATCTAACCCATCTTGGATTATTCTTTAGTTTTTATGAACATGTTTGTCCATTGTCTCATGAATCTTCCAATTCAGATGGCCAGTCCTCTAATTTGTAAAATTCAAGCTCAAGCCCATCTCAAAATATAATTATACATTTTAGAAACTAGATTTAAGTATGCCTTAATATCAATGGATTTGAATAACCATGTAAACTATCTAACCCATCTTGAAATAGTCCCAATTTTTCATAGATGTGTCTCGCCTTGTCCCATGACTCTTCCAATTCAGATGGCCCTTGTATAATTTGCAAAATTCAAGCTCAAGCCTTTCCATTAGTCAAATGTAATTTTTCATTTTCGAGTGCCGAGAAATCATATTTGGTGCCTTCTGTTTTCAGCATATTCACTTTGGTTGGAGTCATGTTTCTTCTTGGTAAATCTTCTAATTTCTTCATGGATTATGGTGCATTTAAAAATCTTACTCTAAAGATCTTAAAATGTTAACATGCAGCTGCTCTAGATAGAGAATTGTTGTCATCAGCCACTGTTAACGAAGAGATTTTGAAAACGATACAAGTTATATTTGTCAATTTTCAGAAGCTCCACTCATCGGAAGCAGCTACACTGTGTATTCCACATTTAATAGCAGCTCTTAAATCTGGTAGTGAGACCGTCCAAGATTCAGTACTGACCACTTTATGCTTGTTGAAACAATCTTGGACGGCTGCTCTGACTGGTGTTCCTAAACCCCAAGCAATGATAGTGGCTGAAGCCATTCCGACTCTGCAACTTCTTTTGAAAACTTGTCCACCAAGTTTTCAAGATCGAGCTGAGAGCCTGTTGCGTTGTTTACCTGGTTGTTTGACAGTCATGGTTAAGCGTGCAAACAATCTGAAGCGCGTAATGGGAGGCACGAATCCTTTTTGTCGATTGACAATATCCAATGGTTCTGCCAAGCAAACTAAGGTAATTAATTGTCATTTTATCAATGTGATAGTTAACTTCTGAACGTAGATCACGTTTTACTAAGCTTAAAAAGCTGACATATTAATAAGTTTTGAAATAAATAATTTTTATACTGGTCTTTGATCGGAAACAAAATAACCTTTACTTCTTTCGAGCTTAGCCAAAAATGCTCTACGTTATGCTGCAATCGTTATGTTGTGCAAGGAGTGGATAGAATGCTCATTACTAGTATCTCCCCCTTGATAGTTTACATCTACTTTTCTGTTATAGATCGTTTCTTTTGGGACGGTAAGTTCCATTGTAGCTGTCTTAAGAGCCAAGCATTACTGCTAAGAGTTCTTATGACATTTACCTTCCTGGTTTCTTCTGGCAGCTATTAGTATGAGATAAAATGCATTAAACCTAGCCGTGCTATCGGAATTCATCTGCTCATAATCTCATTATATTTCAATTATCAGGTTGTGTACCATACTAACTCTCCAGAATGGAATGAAGGATTCAAATGGGCGTTCGATGTACCACCGAAGGGGCAAAAGTTAAATATATCATGTAAAAGCAAAAATACATTCAAAAAGGTAAATGACATTCAGCTATATTTCATTCATTTTAAAGTTTTGATACTTGCTTGTGATCATCCTGAATACTTGGACATAGAACTTACTGTGGTTTGGTAATAAACTATTAACAGAGTTGATGCAATTATTCATTGTGTTCTCGTAGTTTTTGATGATGCAGATTGCCCCTTTTTTTCAGACTACTCTTGGGAGAGTTGCAATTCCCATGGACAAAGTTATTAATGAAGGAAATTACAGCGATATTTTCAGCCTTAGCCACAATAGCAACAAAGATGGCTCTTCTAGAACTCTTGAAGTCGAGATAACTTGGTCGAATAGGACATCTAGTGAAAGTGTGTGAAAGAAGTGCAAGATCAGTTTCCCGCGTGTCAAGGACACAGTCTTCTCCTTCAACAACAATATGCTTGAACCAATGTGCAATGCAAGAGGTTGGTTATCTTATCTCAAATGTGAATATCTGCGAGAAATCCTTACTTTTGTAGTTACCAAAAATTATGCCGCCATAATTGTAAAAATGTAGAAATGATTTAAAAAATTGGTGGATCTTGGGAGAGAAGGATTCCCATGGTAGGTAAAGTTAAGGTTTTTAAACAGCAATTCTTGTACAGTAAAGCCTGTAGTGGCTACTAGCATGTTTGATTTAAGTGCTCCTCTTTATTATGCAAAAGGGGATGCAGTTGTTCTTAAATAATGGTCATGCCAACATATGGCTAGGATGTAAATAAAAAAGGCAGCAAGTAAAGGAATTTATTTCTCTAACTCTATTTTCTGGGCTATCCTTCTCTTAAGAATGTAGGAGAACAGTGAATTATGAAGGCATGTTCAGTACTATGCACTGGACAAGATTAAGAGAGTTACGTGATGAAATCTGTTTGTTATCCTCTCGAGTTCAGTGTACAAAACATGTCGTATTATCTATTAAAGTTGTGCTGCCTGATTTGTACAATGTAGAATGGCCAAAAGTTTACTAGGTTAATGGATTGTGGGAGAAGGATTTCCCATGGATTCCATATATGAAGAACTGCTCCTGAAATGGCTTTAATCCAATAGGCTGAAAATACAAGAATTCATTTGTTCAAATTCTTGTTTTCTAGGTTATTCTTTCCTTCTCTTATGGGTGTGGAAGAACAACAAAGGTATGTTTGATATGCTGGATTGAATAGGATTAAAGGAGACGTATATGACGGAATCTGTTTGTCACGTCCAATTTATCGTATAAAATATCTCATAATATCTACCACAAATTTTGCTGCCTGAGCTGTACAATATAGAAGGATCAAAAGTTTACCAGGTAATAAGGCCTGTAGTGGCTAGGAACATATTTGGAAAAAGTATTCACTCTAAAATGCAAAAGGCAGATGCTGTTTTTCTTATATTGCTTGCCAACACTTGGCTGGGATACAAACAGAATAGGCTGCAAATACAAGAATTCTTTGTCCGAAATCCTGTTTTCAGTGCTACTTTTTCCATCTCAAGCCCGTGGGAGAACATATATGGTATTTTTTTTTATGTTGAACTCGATAGGATTAAAGAAGAGAGATGTAGAAGATATCTATTTTTGTCATGTTTTAGTTTTATACATTTGATGAAAGTACAAAACTATCCTTGATCAATTGACCAAATTACCTTTGATGCATGGTTGTAAGGGGAAAAAAATGGTATTTTCGTTATTATTATGTTCAAGTAAGCTACGCGGCCTACGTCTAGCAGCTACAATAATTTATATTTATGTGAATGGTTGGATTTCAATTAGGGGTGACAATTGGCTCGGCAGCCCACGGCTTGATCTGGGAAAAGCTTGTGTCAGTTTGGCTCGTGACTCCATAGAATCGAACTGAGACTCGAGCCAAGCCCTATTTTAGGGAGTCGACTAGAGCCCGAGCTAGCCCGTATGGCTCGACGAGCCACACGGGGCCGGCCCAAGTTACGGGTCATTTTTGACTCGTGACGATCCGAGCGACAAAAAAAATGCAAAACTTTAAAAAAAAAAATTGAAAGTATACGGTCGGCCTTGTTGCAAGCTACAACTGCCTTGTCAAGGCAGGCTACAGCTACAATGCAATTACGTGTACTTTTTTTACAATGTTAAATCATGTCAAAATTTAAATTTGAAATTCAAATTTGGTTGAAACGTGTATATATTTGCTACAAATATGAGGTAGAATTCTGAGTTTCATATCAATTTACTTCAATCACTTTCAACACGCAGTATTCTAGTTTCAACTTTAATCTCCAATTTCTTTTGCCCTAATATTTAGTTTCTTTTATTCTAATATTCAATACATTTTACTATAATAGCCATAGATGGATTTTACTGGTGAGATTAATCAGTTTTAGGATAATTCGAGTACTCCATCCAACTACGATACATCTTAAAATATTCTTTAAATTGCACATATTCTAAGTTCTTTAAAAGATATTTAGATTTATCACAAAAAAAAAAAAAAAAAAAA
>CAIGRF010060411.1:2479-12942 GCA_903798235.1 Fraxinus ornus
AATCACGATCATTTTACATCCATTGGATGGAGGAAACAGACAGAAAGCGTAACATACCGGAATGCTTAGTAAAACTCCTTGAGGATTGACAAGGACGGGCATGGCTCTTCTTGCAGCAACTGGGATAGACTTTAACGACAAGAGAGCTCTATGTGCTGATAATTTGGCATGTTTAGAACACAAGGTCGTTTTCCTTGAGTGAATTTGTTGTTGAGACATTTCTATGTTTCTCAACTTGGACAAGTAGGAAAGATATATCCAATCAGTATCAATCATGTAGCGCACTTCAGCCCCCGCCTGATGATCAATCATGCAAGAACTACAACACTGTCCTTCAACAACCAAATCCTTGTCCCCCACAACCTCATTCATAGTTGATAAATTAGGAGATATTTTATTGAGTTCTGTCCAGTTCAATATAAATCTGTTCATGAAGTATCCTACTTGTCCAGGATACATTGATATGCTCGAAGTTTCACCTGCATGTTGTACATCATCTTGCTTCTCACACTGGAAGATAATTTCAGGTTTAATCTTAAAATTTTCACTCTCTTCTTTCTGCAAAGAAACAATACTCCTATGGGTAGAGTCACTAAGAATGCCCAACCTCTTGGCTTCAATAAGAACAGATTCAGAGGATGTTATCTCTATAAAAGGCGATTTTGAAGCATCTGGGAGAAATTTATCAGAATATGCTTTCCCACAATCTAGAATTTGCTGTAACTCGCCCATAACAAAGCAATCGTGTCCTCCATAATTGCGTGCTTCAGATAACTCCATTTCCAAAGGAAATGGCGAATTAACAGAACAGCATACTAGGATCTTAGTTCCTTTAGAACCCGGAGCTGGACAAAGGTAACAATTGGCTACAGTAAGACCAGTCTGCAAGAATGCAAAAGAAGTCCCTTTAATTAACGCGCTCATCAATAACACTGTAAGAAGATACCAACAAACACCCAAATGCACTAAATTTGGTTTGAAAGAGAAAAAGAAAAAAATTAAAAATCAAAACCAAGTATCAATTGAGGACTTTTTTGTCATTTCTTAGCAAGTAATGTAGCAAACAAGAGATAAATTACAAGTCCGATACAAAAGACGTGGCGGACTTCTTTTACCTTGCATGGAGAAGTACGAATGTAGTCCAATAGCAATTTTGATGCACTGCCTCGAACAGGTCTATGTTTTTGTGAGATGAACTGATGTAATTTTTAGCATTAGTATGTCATCCAATAGAATTGATGAAAAAATTCCATTAGAGTGAGATGAAAACATGCAAAATAGCAATACCTGCAACACCAAGGCAATAAATTTCACGAGACATATGTCCTTGACTTCTATTGGATTGAGGTTTTCTAGATCAATCACTGCATATCCATGCTGTGTCGTGTTTGGAGATAGGGTGAAGTCATCAGGTCAGAGATACTACTTATTATCACAATTAACTAATTTTAAGCTGAATGAGCCAAAATAAAACCATAAGAAGTTTTGGGAGCATATTTTAGTGTATATACAACAAAAAGAGTGCAAATCATGCATTATTCATGAATGTCATATTTGTAGGGAGAATTGGACAAGACTAGAAGTAAGAAAAAGAAGCAAAAAACTTCTTTATTTTGCCCAATCCTGTCCAATACCGTGTAGCAAAGCACAAAGAGTCTCCAGTATAAAGTAAACATACAGGTATGATGGTCACAGCCTCATTTATCAACTTGCAACAAAGTTTATCAACAAGCAATCGTGCTCTCCGGCATTCAGATATAACTGCTTGTAACTCAGTCTTGAAGATAGCTGCAGGACACAGAATAATTGTCTTTAAATTTGGCAAATTCACTAGTGTTCATAAAGAAAAAAATACCAGAAAAACAGTCGATACTCTAAATGGCGTCAACAAAAATAAAAGAAATCATAAAATGTTAAGAGCATTAGCTGGTGATATAAATGGAAACAAAGTAAATGACTGTGATGCATCAAACTTAAAAAGCTTAAATCAGCGTCACAACTCACATGTTGACAAGCTATTTAACGACATTCTGATCCTATTGCGAACATACAACAGGCTCCGATTTGTTGGATCCTCCACCCACTCTTGATTGCCCCCTCGACATATCTACGACATTAACAAATGAAACAATGGAATATGAATTTGTGCGTAGCTCAAATTGAAACTTTTTTTTTTGAAAGAAAAGAAAGGAAATAAAATATATAATTACAGACACTTTAAGAAGGCTTACATTGTACATATCTTCCTTTGAAAACTCGAGAAGTGGTCGAACCAATAAAATGCCATGAGTTTTTGATGCTTCACCACTACAATCTGGAAATTTAGCAAAAATTTGAGAAGTAAATGCCATGCCAGCAAGCCCAAGCACACCGCTACTCCGAGATAATCTGAGAACGAATAGCTCAGCCTGCATTATGACTGTGCCTTAGCAATAATTATCTAACATCCATATGATGTCCATTAACTTGCTTCGGAACCAGAAATGAAACTTGCATTTTTTCCAAGGATAGCTTGACTTATTTATTCCCACAACCCAATTCAGGGGAAAAGGAAAAGCATAAGAAGAAAACAGGATGATAAAAAGAGTATCTAATGATAAACAGTTAACAGCCTCCAAATAGTTGCAGCCATATGTTCATTTCAGACACGACTACAGATATACACAAGCACATGCAAAGGCATGACACTAGTATTACAATGCAGCTTATTAACATAAGAAAAAATGAATTGAAAGAAGTTTGGATGATAATAGGTTTATCATTTGACAAAATTTAACTGCCAATAAAATTTAAAAGGTTTATCATCTTGACATAAATTGTTACATTTGACTACAATAAAACTCCATTTGAAGCAAACCTGGTCATCCGCGTGATGAGCGATCAATAGTACTCCGATCTGATGTTGGAAGCAAATAAATTGGAAAATTTCATACCTACATAATTAGAGGGTGAAAAGGTAAGAAAAAAGTCTTCAATACCATAGGGATTGACTCATCTTTCCCCGTTTACCCAATGCAGGGATTGGGGGTTGGCAGGTTTGGGGGGTTGGGTTGTGGAGATGGTTGCAAAAACATGCAAGTGATTTGATCACCTCTTATCACGAGCTGCCTCTTGCAAGTGACCAGGTTTGGGCCTACCTTCCAACCATTCGCAATGAGCAACTTCACATTTGATTCCTAAACACAGCCTACATTACATCAATGGAAGCTTAACGTTCAAAATATATCCAAGACGGGACGAAAGAAAGAAACAGGTATATGTACCCATATCAACAATTCGTCGGGCAACGAGTTTTGCTTCCTCTGTACTTTCTTTTCGCAATCCATGATCTACAACAATTGCCAAAAGGCCGTCGATGGACTTGCTTCTTCCTGTGCTAGAAGCAGGATTATGATTTTCACTTTTCCAGTGGGCAGCTAATACACACAAGGCCATGCTGTCAGGGCCACCAGAAACACCAATAGCTGAACAGAAAATTAAAACACTCTTGTCAATCACATTTACGTTCCATAGGAAATAGAGAGAAAAATGCATATTAAGGCGCAAAACATGATTGCATCCTTCATCTCTTGATGCAATCATGTTTTGCCATGAATTTTGAAAGGAAACGGCTTAGTTCAAATTTTAGTAATATTTATATTTTACATTCCTTTACCCTCTGGCATACTCAGCCCCCCCATTTGGCCCCCATTATTTGCCATTTTAATTTTTGGAATAGTATTTTTTTTAAAGAATGTTTGGTTAAAAGAAGAAAAAGTTTTTGGTTCACGTGTAATATTATTTTATAGGAGAATGTGTAGTTGATAAGAAAAGAGAGAAATATGAATTAAAATTTTAATGGGGGTCAAACGGGTCAATTGAATATATTTTGGGGATTTAAAAAATAAAACCAATGAATGAATTTTGGGACTTTCAAATCCTTAGCAAGACCAAAATTTTAGAAGCTAATCCTATCAGCACCATAGTGTCAAATTCACTCCGCTTGATTCCAAAAAAGAGCTGGTAAAAGGAAACAAGAGAAAAAAATAATGTTTCTTATAAACCAAAAAACTCAAGTCAGATGTTCACTTTAATCCCATGTACGTTTCTTATACACAGGAAAGAGCAGAAAAAATTCAAAACGTCATTTTGAAAAGGCTTAGGGGAATAGTAGAATATAGGTCCATACCATCACTTTATTCTAGATGCACCACATAACACGTGCATAAAGTGTCTGCCTTTGTAATTGAACTCGGCAGCTTATCCTTATTAGTGTAAGCATTTCATAGTTATACTGCAATATCGAGTTACATAGAGAAATGATTGAGCCCCAATTAAGCCAAAAAGCAGGCTTATTTTTTAGAAATTAGCTCACCCAAACATGCTCTATGTAGAGGAGTGGGTCTAGAATAGAGCAATGCATGACTTTGGAGAGTTGGGATCATGTTGTATAACAACATTGAGCTTCTCTTGAGTGAATCATGGTGACGGGTTCAAGAAAATATGTAGGAGTTAGTGGAAGAAAATACAGACAAGGAATAAAATAATAACAACGGACACTAAGAGTTGCCTGCATTTGTGTACCGTAGCCAGTGAAACAGTGTTTAGTTTTTAATCAGTATGAATATGAGAACTTCAAAGGAGAATTTAGACAACTCAATTTAAGTTTATTACATATCATGTACTAATAGACAGTTTAATCATGCCAAATTACCTTGAGCAGGAGATTTGAAAGGAAAGTTAGAAACTTGGACTTCTACCATGGTAGCTTTTAAGATAAGTATATACTCTACTTCAATATTCGAATTTTCCTTAAATGTTTGCACAGCTTCTGATTATCCTTAAAAGTTTTCTGCAATTTTAATTATTCTTTAAACTATCAAAAGCATAATTGTTGTTACCACCTTAAAGCTCCACCATTCAAAAAATGGCATAATCTTATGCATACATTAGAGTCATCATTTTTCTGCTGAATTTATTCTCGAAATTATTGAATGAAATCAAAATGGGAACATACCAAATGAATGAGCTGAATCTCTTCATCAGATTATATGATATTCATCACGAATAACCCAGAAAGAAACCCAAAAATAAATAAATAATAATAATCATCATCTAAAAGTGAAAGCCTATCTCCCAAAATTAACTACCCTATTTAAATCTAATCCTCTACTTACTCGAACTGAGGCACTACTCACCAAATAAAACACTATTTTTGCATAAATTCAAACGATTCTACAAAAACACAGGTGCAGAGGTACAAAAATACATTAATAAGATGAAAGTAAACAAGTAAAGCAGAATCGCATACTGACCAATACGGTGATGAGGTTTAAGGCCAGCCATTTTCATTCGTTTGGCAAAGGTCTCTGTATATTTTGACATGTCAATTGGGTCATGCTGTTGTTGCTGGCCACTGCTGAGAACGCGAGTTGCCTTGGTAAGACAGAACTGGAGTTGATGTGAAAGGTAGAATGGAATCGTTTTGGTGTGTCCATGTAAAGGCATGAGGAGACCTCGCGCCATAGGAGATGCTACGGCGATGTTTGAAGGAAGATAACCCTTTTGGAGTACCCAGCAACCCAAGTAGTTAAAACTTAAAAATAGGATTAGTCGATGACACTAATCTTCACTCTGCCCCAGGCATTTGGGCAATGTTTGATGTAGATTTTTCATAATAATTTTTATACAAAGCTATATTTTTGAGAAATACATGATTAAAAAATAGAAAAAAAAATTTGCGTCTATATGCAAAATAATTACGGGATTTGTATGTTTGGATCAAATTAAAATTTGATTTTAATCTAAGTCAAAGTCAAACAATCAATATTAATCACATCAATTACGGATCCCACAACTTTTTAATCACACATTTCAAAAATTTTTATCACAATCTATTAAAAATCTAATTTTAATCCCCACCAAACATCCTCAACTTCTGTTTTTATTTTTACTACTGGTTAGTCCACCACTTTAGAAAGTTATTTAAAATCAATTTTCTCTTTAAAAAAAAAAAATCTAATTATAAGAAACATGTTTAGAAAAATTATCCAAACATATTGAAAAACAGTTTTTGCGTTTTCAAAAGCTCAACCAAATGAACATTTATTGAGAAAATATATGATTAAATATAGGTTTAAAAATAAATGAATTTTGAAAATCCATGTCAAACCCGCTTAAATTTCTTCATACACGCAAATTGTGTTTAAGTAGTAATATCTTAAGTATGTTCTATTTATTAAGCCCATGTTTCTAACGAATTAAAATCCAAATTTTAATCTAAGTTAAAGTAAACAATTAATGGGGAAGAAAAAAAAAAAAAAAACCTTTTCTAGACCCTATCATATACAATATTGTATGTGTACTTGTTTTAAGATTGTAAGGTTGGTGAACAAAAGAGATTTCATTTCTTTCATTTTCAGATTTTTCCTGTAAGGGCAGAGACAGATTTCATTGGCTTGGAAGAAAAAATAACATAAATCTTATGGATCCTTATAACAAAAGAACAACATTACACGCAGAGTTTCTCTCATTCAGAACAATTACATAGAAGTACAGATTTCATTGACAGCCTCCGATGCACTAACATTCACAGCCAGACGATCTTTGTTGCTGTCCAGACCCCACATCGATCGTATCAGGAAGGTATCTTCATCAGTTTCACAAAAGAAAAGTTCATACAATGTATTAGAATTTATAAGGAATAGCTTCAATAAATATTAGATACTCAGCATAACAATCATGAAAATTCATATGCAAGTCTTACTCCTTTTTATTGACCAAGGATTCAAGGGTTCAAAATTATACCTTTAGGTTAAAACAGTGTTTTGAAATAGTTATTTTTTGGAAAATATGTCGTTAAAAAATGATGAAAAGTTTTCGGTTTGCGCATGAAATTATTTTATAGAAGAATGTGTGGATGAAAATAAGTTTTGAAAAAATGTGTTATCGAGAAAAAACAATAAAATAGAGCTCAAACATAGGCATAGTGTTGCTTTAAGTAGGGGGAGAAAATATCTTTATTTAATTATCAAAGTTGTATAAATAATATTGCATAACCCCTTTTATATAAGGTTTCAAAGATCATATTCTAAGTAGGAAACATCTAGCCCATGTTTGTCTGCCATTATTTCAAAACAAAATTTTTTCAAACTTATTTTCAATCACACATTTATACAATAAAATATTTTGCATGTAAATCCAAAACTTTCTTTTACTTTTTAACCACACATTCTCCAAAAATTCACTATTCCAAAATCATTTTCCTGTTTTAATAGTAGACAAACAGGGGCCTAATAAAACTTATTAAATTAAACCCTAATTATATTTCATAACATAAACATAGAAATTGGAAACTAGATTAGATAATATCTATACTAATATTCCCATCACTATGCAGTGTAATTTGAGGTTGGTTCAATATTATCTATACGACCTTCACTCAGAAATTTGGGAGCAGACGAAAATATGGTCCATGCCCCCTCAACTACTAATACCCCATCATCTATTTGGCCAACCAAACAAGGTAAGGTGTGCCCTTAAGTTCCCATAGAACTTGTGACCCCAACCAAACATAGTCGAAAATCTGAATCCCTTCCCCTACACTTGGGGTACCAAACAGGCCCTTAAGGTTACTCCTTAGACCAAGGAACTATTTTTAACATAAAATAGGCTAGAAAAAGAAACATAACAAATTAAATTCATGATGAGAATAACGACCATGGAAACACACAAGAAATCCACATTCAGAAGTACTTACAATTCTTCCTCTGGTTCATTTTTCAGTGCATTTTTGGCTATGCATTCGAAAGCAGCCTCCACATTGAACCCTTCTTTTGCAGAAGTCTCAAAGTATGGAATACCTTTGGAGGCACACCAAGCTTTTGCCTTTTTTTCAGATATCTGAAAGTATGAATGATAAACACAAAGATCTGACACAATTAATAGGGAATAATAAGAAGAAAAAGATTTCTCAAAATCACTTGTACAATGAGAAGGATATTAGGGCTTTTTTTCTAATTTATAAATTTTCTATTTCCAAAATTTTCATATAATGCTAAACCGTAGAAGAGTTAGCCTTTATGCTGACCTTGCATAATGGAACTTCTATCCTTCAATTGATAAAGACACAAATATTTTACAACTTGAATTAAATAGTTAGGGAAAAAACGAAGTACCACTCGGCTATTGCCACCATCAACATCAATTTTATTCCCCAAGACAACAAATGGGAAGTTTTCAGGGTCAGGAGGGCTGGCCTGAATATCAAATTTACAACATGAGAATTAGCAAATGCGGTGCAAAAACTGAAACACATATTCTGGGATAAAGTATAAACCTGAATCAGAAACTCCTCTCGCCAGTTGTTGAGGTTATCAAATGATTTCATGACATTCACATCATAAACAAGTACACAACAGTCAGCACCACGGTAGAAAGCCACACCAAGGCTTTGAAATCTCTCCTGACCAGCCGTGTCCCATATCTGAAACCGGGACAAATGTGGTCAAAGAGAGTAATTATGCTACTCGGCCTAGTGGAAAGAACAAGGACTATATACACTTCCAAAGTTTTTCACCCGATAGGAATTCCCCCAGAGAACCTCAAATACATTCGAAGGACCTTAATATTAGAATGCAACTAGGGGAGGTGACTACAGATATGGTTTCAAGATGGTTTGTATTAGATAATTTCCACAAACTATAATTGATATTATATACTTGTTGACCCTCTAGCATACGATTGATATAACTGAAGTTTAAGAGGATTGAGGAAAATTACTTAAAACCTACTGTTCTAGAAGGAAGTAGATAATGGACAAAATCAACCTTCAAAATCATGCTCGCATATATTTCTACAAAGTAATTGTCACATTACATATAGCAAGTTCTTAACCAAAAAAATTTTGTTCCCTGATGAAATGCTAATCACAGAATTTAAAAAGCAGTGCCAATTCAAATTCCATCATCCAGCTCCCTAGAGACTACTAGCTCAAAATCGATCAAAAGATATTATTGTGCTATAGAGTTTCATTTAATCTTAGCGTGAAAGAAATTGCGCCAATTTGTAGATTTTCTGTTCCTTATTTAATCCACTCAAAATACCGAAAAACAGAAGATTGTGTTCCTGGGGTTAAAACCATTTTTCTAGTGTGACAGAAAATGGCATATCTCAAGTTCTCAGATGATGAGCACGCACAAATTTGTCGATTTTCTGTTCCTCACTTACAAGTTACAACGACATACTAAAAATGAGGTTTGTTCTTATCAATGTCAATCAGTCAACAAAACAAATCATATCCGAAGAATATCACCAACTATTAAAGAAAAAAAAAAAAAGAAGCTCACAAACTTAAAGAATTTGTTAAGATGAATACAGTAAAATATGCTATTAGCATTAAAAGCAAACCTGCAACGTGAAAATCCTGTCCTCGAATTGGACCTCTTTGGTTAAGAAATCAGCCCCAATCGTTGCTTTATACTGATTACTGAATTTCCTATTCACATATCTATTTTCCTCGTTTAAGGCCAAATAACAATTTCCAACAATCAATATGACTCCATTACCGTTCTACGTAAGAATTACAACAATTTCTACATATTATATAGACATCTGCATTAAAAGGATACTGATTCATCAGAGACGTCTTCCCAACCCTGGCAATGAATCAATCAACGAAAAACATTTCAGTTATCCTGCAAATGCGAATATATATGTACAGAGAAGATTAAGGGTGAGAGATAAGGACCCGCTGTCGCCGAGAATGATGACTTTGAGAAGCATACGGCGACGAGACGCCATTGGAATTCGAAATTTAAGCTTTGAAATGAAAAGTGAAAATTTGGGGCTTTTTTAACAGTGGAGAAATGAATCAAAGATTCAAACTAGAATCGTTTCTCGATCGAATATGCAATGCGAAGATGCTCTTTTTTTTCTTTTTCTGTTCTTTTAATCTACATATTTATTTCAGGTACCTCTAATAGAAATCAAGTCAATTATCCAAAAGTATCTATTTTATTTTTTATTTTTTTCTCTAAAACATTTTGGTCAAATGTTTGTTGGGGAACTAGGCTGGAATAGCCCAAACCCCAAAATGTTAAGCAACATTATGGGCCTGTTTGGCAGTTTTTTAATTGAAATAAGCTATTTGTACTTAGCTTGTTGACAAAGATAGTTGACAAAATAAGGTATACGATTTAGATGAATTTTAATGGACGGATGAGATTGAGTTGTCCATTATTTTATTATTTTTATGTTTTATTCATTGACCATTATATCCTTATTGTTATTTTTCGCTTTTAAAACCTCATAATTGGTATCAGAGCCTAATAACGAAACTGAAGAAAATTTTAAAACTTATAAAATGAATAGAAAAGATAAATTGATTTTAGAAGAATTAGAAGCTTATAAACAAAGTTTAGAACAATTAGCTATTCAAACTGAGAATATTTATATGAATGATCCTCCAACTAAAGAAGAAACTA
>CAIGRF010060418.1:7568-26776 GCA_903798235.1 Fraxinus ornus
GCTCACATGGTAGGAGGGCAATATTTTCTATTGGAGGTATGGGGTTCAATTCCATGTTTTCTTTTTTCTTTTTAAATTTTTTGTTTAATTTTATTATTGTATTGTTCTTTATTGTTTTAAAAGTTCGAAAAATATTTTTTCTTTTGGGGCCAAAAATAATTTTAGTTCTAAAAATCATTGTTTTAAAAACTTTGCATAACTTTCACCTAAAGTCGGAGCTTGTCTTTAACATTTAATTATGCTTTACGTATAAACTATTTCCTTTGAGTTTGTAAAAAAAACTTGAAACTTGATCGTACACGTATAATTGAAAAATGTATTTTTTTTTTTATTATTTTAAGTTGTATTAGATTATATATTCAAATATATATGAGTTTTTTACGCTTGCATTTATATATTAATTGAATTTTTTTAACATTATGTAATTAAATATTAATAAAAAAAAATTATCATTACGGCTATCAACGAACCGCCCTAGCTGACTTAATTTTCTGGATTCGCCACTGATCATGGTACTGTAAGTGTAACATACCAAATCTAAACAATTTTAATCTAATGAGTATTAGTATTTATTTTCATTTAAGAAGTAAATACAGTAAAATAGATAAATAGAATAGCATCAATTAAACTCAATTTACATAATAATTTGCTCAACTTATTAAAATCCTAGATAATTCCGTAAAGAACATAACATCATCCGAAATATTGTACTTATTTAAAATCTCAAAATGGTTCAAATAAGTCTTATTAGATTAGAATTTGAACGTCCAACTCGGACAGTACTGAATCCGTCTCGCCTCAAGTGGTCATCTCGCATCTTTTAGTTTCCATCATCTGAAAATAGGGTAAGATAACGTGGAATGAACTAATGTTCCGTAAACAAACCCCATGCATATGATGTACACTTATGATATGCATGTTTCATTTGAAAATAAATAAATTTTCCAATATGTATCCCAGTTTCTTTCGTTTCTTTAAAAACATTAACGTTAACATTGTGAGCTCGATTTAGTATATCGCCTAACCAATCAGAATACAGTGGGTAATTATAATTTGGAACCCGATTCATACTAGCGGTAGTATTGCAAAACTGTTAACATTGACATTGTACATTGGTCGGGTGCGCCGGTCCCCCACGCCTCATTTCTCACTCGCACCTTTCATAACATAGACATACACCTCGTAATAAAAACATTCGGGAGACATATTCGATCGTTACCAAATATGATTTTATATAATAAATAAAAAAAAATCCTCAAAAGTTAGGGCACGTGCCCCTCAGGAACTCCCTGGTCCGCCAGTGTACACATCTATATGCATACACGTGGGTGTGAAATGATGAAAGAGGCCATGATCCCATCTAAAAGTACTTGCTAATGACATGATATTTATAATTAAATTCGCAAATGATAGAATTAAGAATTCTCATACCTTCACCAAAGATGCAGAGGTAGAAAGAGACGCCAAGATAAGTTTTGGAAACGGGGAGATTGTACAGTTCATTTGCAAGGAAGAGTATAAATAGAAAAAGCAATATATTTAATTTAATTACTTTTACTGTGGCATAAAATCTGCTAATTAAGAAATTAAACATCTAAGTTTTTCCCTATTAACTTTGTTACCATAAACTAAATTTATTATTTTATTGAATTTCCATTATTGAATACCTAGTTATTATTTTTTAATAAACTTACACCAAAAATGTGTCAAAAGAAAAAAAAATATATAAAAAATAAAAAGAAGTCTTTAGGTTCAACTGAGCACGACTAATCTTAAGTACATAATAAAATAAATTATATAATTAATTCGAGCTTAATAAAATTATAAGTGGATCATAACTAAATTAAATTAAAAGACACATTCAGTGTCAATGGCGTCTAAGGTACATAATAATGAAATTATATGCATTATAAGTTTTGAATTGCTAGCCACGTTGATCGTTCAGGGCATCTAAGCTGCATTCCACTGCAACAAATATAGTTAGTCACGACAAGGATATTCACATTTATTAATCAATAAATGTAATATCAATATTAATCAAGACAAAAATAATAATAACGAAATTTAAGCATGCAATGTTACAGTAAGTGACTTGCAGAACAGAACTATTACCATATGTTATCGACAAATAGAAAAACTAAAAAAAAAAAAAAAAGAGGAAAGAAAATAAAGGTAATGACAATACTGTAAGTCTGTAATGGAACATACTGATACTACTAAGAGCGAATGGACGGCATGGACCTCGAACTGGAAGAGTGAATGGACGGCGCGGTTAGGGTTATGAAAGAGTGAAGCCCTCGAAATTCGAAGGGGGGGGGGGGAAGGAAAACAAGCAAAAGGAAAATGGAGTGGAAAGGAGGAAAACAACCGACGACGGCTTCGACGCGACGGTTGGAGTCGTAGAAAGGGAATGAGATGGCTAGGGCCTATGTCTCCGATGGATCATGGATAGAGAATAAGAGTGGACCAATATATGCAATTTAAAAGGCCCATGCAGTTTGGGCCAGACCTAAAAAAAAAAAAATTGGGCCAAAATTGAGGCCCTCCGATTTTGGGTCACACCCAAAAAAAAAAATATTTGGGAGCCAAAAAAGAGGCCTATGCAGTTTTGGGCATTAGGCGAGAGCCTTATCCGTCTCGCCTCAGGGCCGACCCTAATTATATCCTTGCAATACTAATTTTAAAATTATAAATATAAGGCTTTGATTATCGGTAATTAATCATATACAAGAATTTGGACTCTCTATTTTTTTTATCTTTTTCTATCTAATTTATAACAATAAACATTTCTATGTATTATTTTCACTTTTATCTGTTTTTCCTCTCAAGCTATTTTGCTCCACAAAACGTGCCCTTATTCTGTTACCTGTCATGGGTACCACGTCATAAAACCCGCGTTTCTTCATTTCTAAGAGACTAAGACAAATAGGAAATTAAAAATAATCAAATAAATCCCCCTATTTCTCACTACTCCCCGATAAGAATCTACCGCCGTCTTCCACCGCCATTACCTCCTCCTCCCGCCGCCGCTTCTTGTCTAATTACACTCCAGATCTAATTTTCACTTACAAAATGTCACACAGTGATACAATTCCCTTACACTCCACCTCCCAATCGGACATCGACGAGATCGAGAATCTCATCAATTCCCACCCCTCCTCCGTCCTCCCCGCGCGCCCTCCGTCCCCCCCACGCGCCTCCATTCCCATCTCCTCAGCCCCAATTCCACCACCCGCTTTCATTCCCTCCAATCTTCCTGCACCCGCCAATCCCAAGACGACACCTGTCCCTTCAGTATCCTCTGCTGGTCCTAAACCCCCTCTGCCGCCACGCACCTCCGGCACGGGTGGCAATATTGCCGCATCCGGGTTCGGATCGCCTCCAAACACGCTAACGGAACCTGTTTGGGATACTGTGAAGCGGGATCTGTCGAGGATCGTGAGCAATTTGAAGCTAGTTGTTTTTCCCAACCCATTTAGGGAGGATCCTGGCAAGGCTTTGAGGGATTGGGATCTCTGGGGACCCTTCTTCTTCATTGTGTTCCTTGGCCTCACACTCTCCTGGTCTGCCTCCGTTAAAAAGGTACTAACATGCTTCGATGGTGATTAACATTGCCTGTTGCGATTTTAGGCACAATTGCTTAAGTTTTATATGGGCTCACTGTGTACACGTGTGATCCAAATGTTTGCCTTGTGTATGGGTGGTGATGTAAATCCTAATAAGTTGATTGTGAATATTAAATTGCAGTTACGCTTGGGCATGGTTTGAAATATGTTCTTGTATATTTTTGCTTCCAGTGACTGTATAATAGGAATTCATTCATGTTTTTCAAACTAGCTTAGTTTAATTTGATAGGATATGTAGGAAAAACAACATTAAACCGAGTCTTATTCTCAGCAATCTAGTCAGCTATGTTTGTTGCTGGATCTAAAGCAATTTGATCCTTAGTTGCTACAACAAGCCATGTTAATTATGCTCTACCCTTTTTCCTCTTTTGCCTTGCTTTTACCAAAATCGCATCATTCTTGTGAACGGAAACCTCTTTAGGTCGAATATAAATTAAATTGATTGACAAGTAGAGTAAGTTTGTACATGTTTTGAAATTTTTAATGATAAAATTGTATGATAATTTATGTGACTACATTTCTTGATTTTGTAAGTCATCTCAAACAGAAAAGTGCTTAACCATAAAAGAAAATAAAAATAATTGGTGGTCAGGAGCTAGACACCTTGCATTTGAAATCTGCAAAAAAGAGGGTATGATTCAGTGTTGTATATTGCGCCTTCATGTGTGTGGTCTGTGATGACTAATTAGCTGTTTGGATTTCATTTCCCGGAATTGCAGTCTTTTGACTAAACATGGGTTAATGATATAAAAAGCTTTACAGTTTTGAAATGTGTGTTTTTGTTTACTTGTATATACATTTATATGCTATGCGAATGCGCACGCATGCAAGAACTATATTGTCATGATTTGCAAATGTGATTGTTACAAATTCTTTAGTGTGTTAGTTTACTTAGTTGTTTTACCATGTTCCCACATCTGATTTCAATGGTTGCACAATTTCCATTGATGGTTTAGTGAGCAGGTTTCAAAAAAAATTCCATTATCACGAGGCTGTAGGTTTATCAAAAAGGTTATTCTCATTGGTTGGTCAAGGTGTGAAATGTCATTGAATTCAATGCCAATTAGCATGAACATTATCACACTGGAGAAATATCCGCAGTTGTCAATAATTTCGGGCATATAATGATAGTACTGATGTCTCAGTTTTTCTTAATTCTCATTTACTCATCATTAAACAAGCTGCCATAGAGCTTATCAGATAAGGGTCTGTCAATCATATGTTCCATTTTATTTGTACAAAAGATTATTTACGCGTCTAGTAACATGAGCAGATAGTAGGCTTCCACTCGTGTAGAATTGTTGACTTACATTTATCTAAGTTGGTCGTGAACTCCTTTAAATTATTCAAGGTTTTATAACAAGTTCATTGTGTTGAGAGTGGGGAAAAGCAAGATCACTAGTTCTCAAGTCCACTTTTGCCACGGTGCTTAACTAGTTACAAAGTCTTGGTTGTTATGTATATCACTTACTAGTATAAACAAAGAACGACTTTTAGGGCACATGTGGCATGGCTTTTGCTTAAGTTTTTGCTTTCTGTAGAAGAGTTTTTGGAGGAAGTTAACTTAATTTTTGTTTAAAAACTAATTTTTAAAAGTACTTCCTATTCTAAAATTGCTTTTAGAGGAAGCTATATTAGACCAGCTTCCTCTAAAAGATCTTGCAAAAGCACTTTCATAAAATTAACCAAACGGGTCCAAAAGCTGCTTTTGAGCCTCAAAAGCTCATTTTGGCTTTTCAAAAGCCATGTCAAGCCCTTAGAACTGAATCATGGTTATAAATAATTAAAAAGAGGTTGATTTTTAGATAATATTTTTTTCCTTATCTTTTCTGGTTCTTAGCTGTCATAGTTAGCTATGATTTATGTGCAATTGGGCTTACCGAAGTTAATTTTTGAGGATGTTTGGTGTAGATTAAAATCAGATTTTAAGTGGATTATGATAGAAGTTTTTGAAATGTGTGGTTGAAAAGATGTGGGATCTATGAAAGATGTGATTGATATTGATTGTTTGACTTTGACTTAGATTAAAATCAGATTAAAATTTGGCCCAAACATGGCCTTTATTGTGGACAATAGGAATTAAAAGCGTGACGATACATTTGAAGAAAAGGTGGAGAGGAAACATGTGTGAGCCTTATACCTTAGACATTACACCTAGGGAATGAGGCTTCACAAAGTCATACAATGTAGAACTGATTATTCCCTGATTGTAAAAACTGGACAAATCAAAATTTTGATTGTAGTATAGTCTACACTTGAAGTGGGCAGAGTGCTATCCGAATGTGACTTTGTGGGCTCACTTTTGAGTGTTGGGTTATTGATCAAATATACTGGCACTTTCTGGGCTTGCTAAAATCATCAAACGAAAACTTGCATTTTTCTTCAGTTGATAATAAATGGCGATGTAATGGTTTCAATGAATCACCTTGTTAATCCTGATGAGTAGCTCAATTGGTTAGACCTTGGGTTTGCTCCCCAATGCCCTCAGGGCCACTGAGGTGAGTACCTGGCCGTAAACTTCAGGGCCCTGTGGGATTAGTCGAGGTGCGCGCAAGCTGGCCCGGACATCCACAGTTATAAAAAAAAAATGAATCACCTTGTTGGGATGTGATGAAAATGTTAACTGTGCTGTCAAATTAGCAAAATTATATATATGGTTGGTCTTGCTTGGATTTTGCATACTACATGAACAGATGAAACTTGTGAAGTTTGTAGCAGCTAATGACCTTTTTCTCACTTTATTGTCTTTCAGTCTGAAGTTTTCGCGGTTGCATTTGCACTACTTGCAGCAGGTGCTGTAATTCTGACCTTGAATGTGTTGCTGCTGGTAAAGCCTATCCTAACTTCTGTAGTCACTAGTTAATTCGTTTCCAGAAGTTGAATGTGTGAAATTTCTCTACCATTATGTCAAAACCTTGAATAGCTGAAGCCCATAAAGAATTTTATGATCCTGGATTGATTGACGTGTTCTTTTCAGGGAGGTCACATTATCTTCTTCCAGAGCCTGAGTCTTCTAGGCTACTGTCTATTCCCTCTAGACGTCGGTGCCTTAATTTGCATGTTAAAAGATAACGTCATAGTCAAAGTGGTTGTGGTTGCTGTGACATTGGCTTGGAGCTCTTGGGCTGCATATCCATTCATGAGTAGTGCTGTCAATCCGAGAAGGAAAGCTCTGGCGCTTTACCCTGTCTTACTTATGTACGTGTCTGTTGGTTTTCTCATCATAGCCATAGACTGATGCAACAATTATATGGCTGTTATAGTACCACTTCATTAATTGATCAAACTCTGGACAAAACTATCGGCAATTGATACAGTTTCCAATTGGATTGCAGTCGAATTTTTTATCAGTACTTTCTTGATTTCGAGTTTTGACTGAACTATATGTAATAGCAGTTGTATATAACTTTTTGTTTGGGGTATAAATTTGTGTTCTGTGTCTTGTTAAACCATTGGCAAGTAGTCGACTTCTCAGCTGTACCTTCATTGGAAGTTTATTGGCATAAATCTTATTTATGATAGATTTAGTGCCTGTTAATTCTGTGCTCCTTGAAGCTAATGGCAGCAGTTTTCAATTTCTTTTTAACTTTCATGCATGTCTGTTGTAGCTTTGCACGTTATTGTGTATAGTGTATACTGTGCGAATTTTAACTAAAATAGCCATAATTTCTGAAAGAGAGAAAAATTGAGAATCATGTAAGCAAATAGGGACTCATTAAGACAAAAAAAATACTCTAAACTTATCAATATTCCCTCTTTATAGAAAAAGATACTTTTTAAAATGTAAATTTTACAATGTTGAAACAATAATTTGAGTGATCAGTGATATGTTTCCTTCGTGGGAAAAAAATATTGAATTGAAGTTTACGTTTACGTACATATTCGGCTTTGGAGTTATAAGTCGGAAGTGACTGTCATTCAGGGGCGGATCTAGCACCTGGCAAGCCCCCGCTGCCGCCCGTGCTGGATCCGTCGGAGCTTCAGGTCGCCCGTCGCCATCCGCCGACTGCCAGGAAAAATTGGAGAAGAATGCGCAGAATGGCCATTGGTTGGGCCTAAATTTTTTTTCCCTTTGTTATTACTTGGGCCTTTTCAATGAATGGGCCCAAAATCCCATCCCAATCCATGGTTGTTGGTCCGGATATTGGATTTATGGATTCATTACTCATTATCCCCCCCCACAACTGAGGGAGACGACCAGAACTGAAGAAAAGTGAACGCTGTCAAGGTTATATGTGTGATTTGGTGTGTTGATGCCTTTATGGGATTTGTAGAATGAAGAGAATTTTGGGTTTGACTCTTGTGTAATTAGGTTTTATTACTGTTTTTTGTTTGTTTGTAGGATGATTTATCGGTTAGTAAACAAAAGAAGGATGCTCAAGCTAGTTGGAAAGCCCATGTATTCTTTTTTCTCTTAATAATTTAATTTGATTTGGTAATATTGTTAGGCTGTACAATTCTAAGTTAGGAATTGGAATTATAGTTTTGAAAGACGGTGTGTGAGTTAGTGATTGAGCTTTACTTGTATTCTTTTACCGTTGAAGCTGGATGACGAGTCTCTAAAGGGAGGAAAAAACTGAGAAATAAATTGTATTGATATGAAATTTTGATTGATACTCAGAATATGGATTTAGAGGAATTGAGATATAAAGAGAGATACCGTGGGATGTTTAGAGGTTTTTTGGGTGACCATTGTTTTGGTTTTGATCTTGAACGAAGATGAGGTTGTGATTTGGGGACTTTGGATGTTGAAACGTAAATTGGAGAGTTTTTTAGGATAATTGTGGTGCATTTGATTTTCCTTATTTAGAGGAGTGACATAAGCAGGGAAATTAATTAATTATTTATTTATTTGGATGTTTGGCTCAATTAAACCATGTGTACATTGTTTTTTAATCAATTTTAATTAGATAACTATAACGGTCATAGGTCTTCGCCCGTGCCGAACTAAAATGCCGGATTCGCCCTTGCTGTCATTTCATCAGCTTCAAACCGTACACTCATGCTCAAACAAAAGAGAAGAAAGGAGAGTGAGGGAGGGAGGGAGGTGTCAAATGGATGGAGCTCCTTATCTGGCCTGAAAGTAAAGGCTCGACACACGCGCAAACTAATGTTTAAAGGTAGGCCAAACTAATATTTAGGAAAACTTTCTATTTGATTCGTAGTATACTATACCTTCTAAACAGAATATCTAAGTCACCATCCTTCCATAAATGTACCAGTTGGGTCCTCGCTTCATGGAGAAAATTATCACACAACATTTACAGATCCTTTGAAGTGAATAAATAGATGAAAAGTCCCAAATTCATAGTTTTGTTTAAGTTGCTTAACATAACATTTTTCAGGCAGGCAGGGCAGCCTCTCTCATTCAAATTCTCCATCATTTTTGGAGCAGAAAAAACCCCTCTAAAACCCTAAATTCCAATAAAACCCTAAATTTAGGTCCCATTTCTGACCTATTATATTATTCCCTTCTCTCTTTATACAACCTTCCAAAAATCCTTCTTGTCTCTGCTGTTTTTCTTCTACTTGCTTATTATTGTGTATTACCACCTTTTCCACTTTCATTCATACCCCACCTCTACCCCTACCCCTACACCTCATTTGTGAATCAAGACTTCTTTTAATTTCCCTTATCCTTTCCAATGTCATGGTGGGTAATAAAAAAAGAGAATAATACTGAAAATGTTTTTTACAAAAGAAAGAAAAAATAAAAATCGTCAAGATTTCATTTTTACCATATCCAATTCAAGATTCAATATTCCATTCCATCTGTTTCCCTCTATAAATCAAAGCACAATTCATCTCTTGCATTCACAATATACCTTCTCCCCCACCCCACCCCACCCCACTGTCACTGTATCATATACTTACTGTATTTACAGACAACGAAACCATTGAAATATGAAGGAGATTTGGACAACAATGGCATCCATGATGGGTGTGTGGGCATTCTGCCAAAGCATTCTACACATTGTTTTCCCACCTGAATTCCGCTTCGCCTCTCTCAAGTTCCTCCACCGCCTCTTCCACTGGTTCTCTACCTACTGCTACTACGACATCACTGAAATCGACGGCGTCAACACCAATGAGCTCTACAACGCCGTGCAACTCTACCTCAGCTCCTTCGCCTCCATTTCTGGGACCCGTCTTAGCCTTACGCGCGGCCTGAACTCCAGCTCCATCACCTTTGGCCTTTCCAACAACGACCGCATTGTGGACTCATACAAAGGCGCAGCTGTCGAATGGGAGCATATTGTCACTCAAAGACAGTCACAAAACTTTTCTTGGCGGCCATTGCCGGAGGAGAGAAGAGGGTTCACTCTCAGAGTGAAGAAAAAAGATAAACAAGTGATTTTGGATTCTTACTTGGATTTTGTCATGGAAAAAGCGAATGAAATACGCAGAAAAAACCAAGACAGGTTGCTTTATACGAATTCACGTGGGGGTTCTTTGGATTCAAGAGGCCACCCTTGGGAATCTGTGCCCTTTAAGCATCCCAGTACATTTGAAACACTGGCAATTGATCCTGTGAAAAAGGCAGAAATTATGGCTGATCTTGTGGATTTTGCCAATGGTGAATCTTTTTATAGGAGAACTGGGAGGGCCTGGAAAAGAGGGTATTTGCTGTATGGTCCTCCAGGAACTGGAAAATCTAGCATGATTGCAGCCATGGCTAATTTTCTTGGATATGATATTTATGATCTTGAATTGACTGAAGTGAATACAAATTCTGAGTTAAGGAAGCTACTCATGAAAACCAGCTCAAAATCGATAATTGTCATTGAGGACATAGATTGTTCTATCAATCTGAAAAACCGGAACGCTGCAGGTGGTGGTGCGAATTCAGGTGGACGAAGAAATAACTATGATGCCTCGATTCATGGGATTGAGGATGATGGGAATTCAATAACACTTTCAGGGTTGTTGAATTTCACTGATGGATTATGGTCTTGTTGTGGGAGTGAAAAGATTTTTCTGTTCACTACAAATCATGTTGAAAAACTTGATCCTGCATTGTTAAGAAGTGGAAGAATGGACATGCACATTCACATGAGTTATTGTTCATTCCCTGCACTGAAGATTCTGCTAAAAAATTATCTGGGATTTCAAGAAGATGAATTTCGGAAAGAATTGTTGGAAGAATTGGAGGGTGTAATTGATGAAGCAGAAATGACTCCTGCTGATATCAGTGAACTTTTGATCAAGAAAAGGAGGGATAAAAATAGTGCTGTTAGGGAATTATTGGAGGAATTGAAGAATAGGGTCGGAAGAAAGAGAAGGAAATGTAGAGAAAGAAATGGAGATGAAGAGCAGGAGAAGAGGGCTTTGGACAATCCAAAAGATGGCTGTGATCTGTGCAACAAGAAAAATGAGGGGGGGAATGGATGTGACGACGACGACAACGAGAAGTTCGATTAATGAAAAGGGAGATGTGGTAGTGTCCAGTAGACTATCGCCATCACCTTTACTGTTGGACGGAATTATCAGATTGTTATTTTGAATTTGTTGAGTATAAGAAATGTTTGGTCGTCCATAATAAACAATATTATATATGCATGTTAGTGATTTGTACACCGTGCATGGTCCAGAGAGTTTGGCAATAGGCAATTCAAGTGTCACTTAGTTTTGCCTAGATAATGAACCTTTATTTAGTACGATATATGATTCTTACATTAGATTGTTTGGCTAGATTTCTCCAACAGATTGTCTTCCAAGGTTTGCATCTATATATTTTGGCCTTGTATGGTCCTCGTATATATCCTCTCATCCTACTTTTGTCTCCTTAGAACATATTGGGTGTTTTTTTTCTTCTTCTTAATATTCATTAATCTTAGCTGGGTGATATGAAGTTTCACCTAATGGCACATTGGTTTGTAGTTCTTGATTGGAAATGTTGGGCATTTAATTTAGACTAGTGGTGTCAAAGCAAGAAGGAACGACCCGCTTGAAAAAAACCTGACCCAAGGCTCAGAATGTTTGTCCCAACTAGGTCTACCTTGACAACTGCGAGCCTTTATACACCGCGGTGTGCCATTTTACACCATTAATTTAGGCATCGAATTGCAGAAAAATTTTACAATTATTTTGACAATGACAGGTTGAAGCAATTAGCATCTCAAGAGTTGGGTTGGGATCAAAACTTGAATAATGGTACTGATTCTTTTGTTATTTCAAGTTGGTATATACTCTTTTAGCTTATATAAATTGTAATTCTTATTGGAAATTATGAAGATTTTGCATTTGATAACTAAATTTTATATCAATCGTAAATTGGAACAGAATTTGAAATTTAACATTGTGGAACTTGTGGTTTTGTTTCCTCGAAAAATAAAGAGGAATTTCAAGTTTAACGGTGAGTAATGTCATTTTGAGTTATTTGATAAAGTAGATTATAAAGTTCAGTAAAATTCATAATGAATTTGAAGAAGCAAAGGAGAAACAGCTGAACAATATGAAGATTTTTATGTTGGATAAAGAGAGATTTACAGTGGAAAGTATAAGACAACCTTTATTTGTTTTGATTTCTAACTTAGTTGGAAAGGTAAATTTGCATCATACATTTATAGCCAACACCATCATCTATATTGTCCATGTAAAGTTGTAAACAAGCTTCTTGCAATCCTGCGATAAATCTCGACTTGATTCAAAGCAAGTGACTGAGGTTAATAGTTTATTATATAATATTGTTGATTCATTTTAAATGGATGTATTTTTCATAACTACGAAATATGAACAATTTTACAGTTTGGTGAATTTATGTGTTAGATGCCAACACTTCTCGACGAGTAGTGTCTTAAAAAGTACTTGAAGTGTTGTATATTATTTAAGTTTTTCATCGCATTCCTATTCTCAGCGTTCATTAATTAACACATCACATCATTGATGACGATTTCTATTAAAAAACCCATTAAAGAGGAGTAAAAAAGACTTATTTTCTCAGCGTTTAATAAGCAATAAAATAACAAATAGAAAATTGTAACTAAATATTTGTCCCTTGTTTTAAAGCTCACTAATAAAAATTTTGGAAGAAATTTGTCATTAAGGACGTGATTTGCTAATTAATAAAAAGTTAAGGCCGAGAATGTGATGAGAAAAATTTAGTAACATGAATGTGACAATAAATCAAGGTTAGGGACAATAAACAAAATTATAATATGATGCATTTATGAAAAAATGTTGTATGAATTTAACAACCAATTGGGAGATGCTACACGTACGTTCATAAGAGTGTACAACAAATATCATTTTCCATTTGAATTTCTGCCACTTAAGAGATACTTCTCCTTCTTGTAATATTCATATTCTTTGTGTTTCTTAACATAGAAGGAACATCTTGACACATGAGTGTGTGATTGGGAGGGCTTTTTGGTTGCAGTTAATGATATGATTTTTACAACAAAAATATTTTTTATGTATTAATTATACTATCATTTATTCATTTATAGTAAGATACCGAATATATCTAGTTTTCCTCCTTATCAATTTGTAATTTAAAGAGATTCTTTTTAAATGGTTGATAATGATATGTCATTTTTATTATTATTTTTCATATGTTTATATGTGATAATCATCGTATTTCAAAAGTTTATGATAGATATTCCCTATATTAACGTCACATTTTGATGCTAGCTATTGGACTTTAGATTTTCTAGACTTGAATCCAACTTTAAACTAAATCAATATACTCAAAACCAATCAATAAAACGGCAAAAAAAAAAATTTAAAGGGTGAGACTGTGGGTTTCTGGAGAGTTTCAACTTTCAAATTGGAGAGAAATGTGTTTTGGGGGTGGGTTTTTAATTGGATAGGTTTTTTTAAGCGAATTTGAGCTACAACTGCTTAGGCCTATGGTTTCAATTTTTTAAAAAAAAAAGACACATAATACATTTTAGGTCAAAAACCGACCCCAACTGTCGGTATGGCGCAGGGGCGCCCTAATGGGCGCATGGGCGCCCCTGCACCTTGTAAAAAAAAATTTTTTTTTTCTTCATTCCTCTACTTCCTATATTGAATAATTGAACAATAATAATCAACATTAATGTCACATTTTGATGCTAGCTATTGGACTTTAGATTTTCTAGACTTAAATCGAACTTTAAACATAGCGTGCATTCAATTTTTTTCTTTATAAGAATCTTTCAAACTAAATCAATATACTCAAAACCAATCAATAAAACGGCAAAAAAAATTTAAAGGGTGAGACTGTGGGTTTCTGGAGAGTTTCAACTTTCAAATTGGAGAGAAATGTGTTTTGGGGGTGGGTTTTTAATTGGATAGGTTTTTTTAAGCGAATTTGAGCTTGAACTGCTTAGGCCAATGGTTTCAATTTAAAAAAAAAAAAAGACACATAATACATTTTTTAGACCTAATTTTACAAATCAAAAGCACTCTTCTAGTAAAAAAAAAGACTTTTTTCTTGTCAATCAAACAATCATCTACTTTTTAGTAACATCTCTTTTTTAAAAATTCTACCAATAAAAGTTATACCCACAACAAATGCGTCAAGCGGACGCTAATTAGGGTGAAGCTCTCATAACGTCCATGTCCATGTCCATGTCCATGTCCATTTCCTTTTTTGACGATTACCTCTCGTCTTTCTCGTACCTTTCCATCGTTCTGCTCATGAATCATCCTTTTGACTATCTATGGCCCGCGAGTGAGATTTCTATTGATTGCAGTCAACTTTGAGGTTCTTCACATGATCTGGATAGTATTAGGACCCTTGTACCCCTGCCCTTGATCACATAAAATTGCCCTCCCCCAAGGCTCCATTCTTTAGAGTATTAAATTAGAAAAATATATACTCTTATTCGAAAGCTCACATTCTGTCGATTTTATTATAAAAATAAAGATACAATGTCTAAATAGAATTTCAAAGAATTTATGTCATTGTATTTGTGTTGTGTTGTGATCATACAATTATTTTGAGCACCAATTGAACCAAAAGCATCCTTCTTTTGAAGAGAGTCATGATATAATTCTCAAGAATAACTAATATTGATTTATTGAAATTTTAGATAATTATGACTTGTTTACTAAGATCGATTGTGCTATAAAGAACAATTTTACAGAATGAAGACAATAAAATTTTGTTTATTACTCTTTGATTCAGTTTATTATTACACATCAAGCATACCTTAAATTGTTCTTAAAACATTTTTATAATTTAGCATTTAAATTAAAGAAAAAGGTGCTGCATTTCACAGCATATCTAATTGATCATTATTGCAACTCACAATAATATGTTCCTCCATCATGAGAATTAAGACTGGGATGGGAAGTCATTTTCTGCCTTTTCCAAAGACACAGACACAACAAAAGTACCCCACCTACGCACCCACCCTACCCCTAGAGGCCAATTGGGTCGTACGAATACAAATTCTAGAATACCAGTTGCTTAATTCAAACCAGATATATTCTTGTGAATTTGGAGGTTCTTGGAATGCTTTCATTAGTTTTTTGAACTTAACATTAAGTGTACAAAGGATTAAGGTTGTCATTATGTATTAGTTTAGTCGGAATGTTCCTCTCATCACTTGGAACAATCCATTCTAGTTAATATATATCGTTGTTGATGTTGAAATTGGCGTGGCTTCAGTTAAACAGGAAATCATTGAAAACTAAGTATTGGTTGGTCAGTTTAGCAACTCACCGTGCACTGGTCTGATCAAGTTGAATTATGTAGACTACATATAATTGGTATAAGCTTTCCATTGCCTTAGGATGAGTTTGGCTTCTCGTAACCTTAATTCACTACAAGAGTTAGGCTCTTCTAGCTCGCTAATACTTATTAGCGACTTCAAAGGAACCCAAACTCGATAACTTTTGTCTTGTATGTGATTAAAGCAACGAGTTTGAGCTCTCTTCAAAACTATGATCGACTTGGTTAAACGTTTATTCACTGGTAATGATATGCCTCGATGCATTAAGTTAATAAATATTGCTTCACATCACAATTGTAACAAGAAAAACTTGCTTATTTGATGAATAAAATAGTGAAAAATATAAATTGAACTTTTCAAGATCTTCTGTGGAAGTTTGAAAATTTGAATCGGAAGTTGATGGCTTGTGGTAAAAGTAAGAGAATAAATAATATGCCTATTCCTTAAAGCGTGTGCTCAAAACCAAGAACTCATTCCTTTGCTTTAATCTTTCGACAATTAAAAGAAAAAGTTCCATAAAATGTACCGTTCAAGGAAAAAATACCCTAAGTTACTACCCAAAGCTAAAATCGAAATTTGTCTTTTGAATTAACGTCACTCTCAAAATTCATAAAGATAAGTCGTTTCATAATTTTCAACGGTGGAAATGGAAGATATGTATTATTCTTGTAGAAGTTGAGGAGAATCAATGGCAACTAGTTGTTTCTATAGTCAAAAGAGAAGGATCTTAGACTAACTCAACAATGGCCATGATATGAGAATCTTGGACTGAATTTACAATCAAAATGCATAAACTCTGTCCATTGGTATGATAAATGTCTGATTTAAAGAGAAACTGAAGCTGGATTCCATACCATATATTCGCACTAACATAGTAGAAAGACACGTGATTCCTTTCCCAATAATGTATCTGTCAAATTGCAGAAAATATATTTTCACATAACTCAATCCAATTGTTCTGGCTATATCGTACCTTGAATCGGCATGACAAAACTTTTGGGTTGTGTTGGGACATGCAATTATGTAATTCACGTGAACCCCATGGAACTAACGACCAAACAACTCTTTGGCCTTCAGGGTCTTTAGGAGACATTAAGCTTTCTATAGAAGATCGTTGGCCCGCACTGGGTACAATTCTTTATCACCCTCTGATGTAAATCCCGTTCTCGATGCACGAGCACTTGCTCAGATTCCACTTAAAGTTGACGAATGATTGCAAGGCTAGCAGGTTTGCGAACTGGTGAATCGTGCTGGCCCAAATCACATTAAATGAGGGTTGGTCCAGCCTAGCACCTGCCCTGAAAAATGTGGCCAGAAAAACGCTATTCGCACTTTCAGCCCAAAGCATAATTTGACATAGTATCGAAAGAGTAATGCTATTTATCTTCATGATGATGAAATATCGGTGATATGACAACTCATTATCCATCACATTTCTCTCTCTCTCCTCTCCCACTTTTTCTTGTAAAAATTGAACTATTCAATCTCATTATTCCACATAAAGAGCAACATCACCGATATTCCATCATCATAAAGATAAATAGCATTATTCGGATATGAATAGTGAAAATTACAAGGACCAAGTGTTTTCAAGATCTCAATTCATAATTAAGAGTTACAAGTTTTTCTTTCAAAAATCAGAAATAATTAATGTGAAGAATAATGCACCAATGCACAAAGGATACCGGACTCAGTCTCTAACCAACACCACAATCAACCAAAAGTAATCAAATCCACAAACCAAACACTTCCCAGTGGTTGCTCCAACAAATGGATAGCCCACAAAGGACTTGAGATGAGATATTACAGCCAAAGTAATTAGCTACAAAAGCTAACTGAAGAAGGAGAGAAACAGGTTCCACCAAAAGGGCACGAAGCCAAGGCACAAAGCAAGTGGAATTGGAATCGGTTCTTTTTTTCTCAATACTAGAGCGGCTTTCAATAAAATCTCATACCTAGCAACAGTAATGGGTAAGTATATAATAGGAATAGGATGGGCTTTTAGGTTAGAGGATAGATTAGGTCCAATAACACATAGTAGTGAATTAGCACACCGTGAGAGACGTCGAAATTTGGGTTGGGCCATGAACAACCCTAATTTAAATTAGGTTGCTTCAAAATGGTTCAAGTGGGTTACGTGAAAAGTTTAAGTAATTGTGGTGTCGATATATAATCAGTCAATTGACCGATGCCGACTGAGTAAAGGAACAAGACTTTCATCATTGTCCAAGGAGGTTGTTTGACAACAAATTGCTTAACAATTAAAATTTTAAATATTAATAAATTCACATCACTACCATCTACCATCTCAAATCTTAATTATTTCTCAATCTCTTTTCTCTCTATACAGTAATCACTTCTTTCTTCCCATATACCATACTGGTGCCACCATCACTACAATATATTAACTCATTTATAGTTTGCGAAAAATGCTATCTATCATGTTCTATAGCATTTTTTGGAATGCTATTTTAGGTGGTGTTATTAAAAATCGTACATCTATTATAACATTTTTTTTAATGTCATTATAAAGTGTTATAAAAAACTTTAAAATAGCATTTTATTATCGTCATAATTTTAATATTTATAGCATTCTTTTTGTGCAATCTTTTTTATTTTAATAGCATTCTTTTCGGTTATAATTTGGTTTTAATAGCATTTTTTAATTGACATAATTACATCTTCAATAGCATTCCATTTTCATCATAATTTTAAAATTTGTAGCATTTGTTAAATGCAATGCATATACTTTCAACAACATTTCTTGATTGTAATTTATACATATTAAATAACATTCATGATATGAATAACAATAATCTGGCCAATATTAAATTTCAAAACATGAACCAATATTGATTCGTAGAAATACACAAGTTTAGCTATTCAATAAAAAAACTTAGACATGTTTCATCTACACATCAATTACTAATGCTAATAGAAATATATGCTTGAGATTTCAGTAAACAATATCAAATTGGAACCATCTTCTTCTAGTTCTTGAAAAGAAAATTTCTTGAACTCTTGTAACATGTTTTGAGAAGACATCCAATTTCTAGAGAAACAAGCCGACCAAGATAATGGAGTTTGGCTCTCAGGGCATCACCAATCTGCCTAACAATCTCACCTTTCTTTGGTGCTGGAATCTGAGACAAGATGAACAGTCGACAAGGGTTGAAGAGGCCATAACAGTTCCAAGAAAGGAGGAAACACCATTTAGAGATGATTTCAATTCTCCAATTAGAATTTTAACATCAAACAACTTCGATCAGAGAAGCATCACTGTTAACTAAGAAAAGTATTATATACGTGCATCCATATCTTTACAGCCTCGGCACAAGCCCGCATGCCTTCCTCATAGTCTTGAGTAGATGCTTCAACCACTTCAGCAATTGCCTACAATCCAGAAGTCAAGAGTAGCTAAAAATGTCAAAAAAAAAAAAAGTTCTAATCAGAAAAGGATACACGCATTATTTGTAATCACTTTTGAATTCCTTCATCAAGTAAACCCAAAACAAAAGTGAAACACAAGAAAAAGGAAAAGAGAGACCAAATCCACGTGCTTAAAGGGAAAATTTGATCACCTCTAACTCCTCAACCTCAGCTATTTCAAATGATAAAAATAAAAATGCTAAAACTGAATTGAACAATCAAACTTGATTGTTGGCCGGATTTACAGAGGAAATCACGAGACCATATTACCCTGCCATAATCCGTTGACATAACAACCCAGGTTTCGCGAATCGAGCTCGATCTCCTTAAGAAATTCATATTCCTTCTTCGTAGAAATCACAACCAATTCCTTTCAACAATCCAATTTCAAACACTAACTAGTAATGCAAAACATACTTATGTTAAATCAAATCAATTCTCACTACATGTTAGAATTTGGGTATAACTCGAATTCTTTTGTTGATGT
>CAIGRF010060459.1:0-14310 GCA_903798235.1 Fraxinus ornus
GACCATCAAATGCAAAGTCTAGAAAATAAACTTTGAATCAAATCTCTTAATATTATTTTTGTCACCTATCATTATTTCAAGTGTTTTAAGTTTAATGTAACTAATGCTTAAGACAAATAATTTTTTTTTTATATATTTACACTATTATATAATCAATTATACTATGACACGTGCATTGCACGTGCGTCCCATTAGTATTTAAAGAAGAGGAGATTCGTCATATAATGGACAAAATGGAAGGTATGACGAGTTTTTCTACGTAAATGAAAGGTTGGTAGTGTACTATGCTGAAAAAAAGGTTGGATTTGTTACATTTCGTGGTGATTGGAAACAAAAAGTACAAATTCCCCTAGGAAGTATAATGTGGATCTCGTTCAGGTTTTTCAGCATTCAAGTTGTGCAAATATCCATCTCAAGGAATATTACATGGTTAAGAACGCTTATTTTTTCATGTTCAGGTTTTTCAGCCTTGCACTTTTTACTTGGTCCCAAATCTTCAACTTCGGCCTTCGCAAATAGAAATAAGTGCGAGTCAAGACAGATGAAAGACGAGTTTCTAATATCAAAGCGTGTTGATGGGGCCGCGAAATGGCTTCTTAAGTTAAGACCATTGCTGGAGAAGGTAGTCTCAAGTTAAGAATACGAGAGTTGCAGAAGAAATCAAAGCGGTCGACCATGTTGTACTCCCTGAATTAATTGAACTTAACGTAAGAGAATAATAGTCCCAATATTGGAAGTGTTGTGCAACTTTGGGCACAATTCGAGTTGATGGAGAATGGTGGCTTGCTAGTCAGGCTGCACCCTAGCCGCCATTAAGAGGATGAATAAATTCACGAGTGAAATATGCTTTTTAATGCTTAATGGGAGTAGCTATATTCAAGCAAGCATTCCAGCTCACATCTTGCTTTAATGGGCGAATAGCCTAACTCTCAGAACATACTACAATCTCAGGTGACGAAGAGCTGATATCGAGGTGCCAAACCATCTCGTCTATGTGAGCTCTTGGGAAAGATTGGCCTCTTATCCCTAGTCACTTTTATCTGTTGAGCAGCACCCTTCAACTCAACACTCTCGGATCACTAAGGTCCTGTTCTTGTGTTCGTCTCTTCCTACACTCCCTACATCAAATTTTCCTACTTTTTTCAAGAACTTCCTACTATTGTTTTGTGACTTTTCGATATAATGGGATGGTTTATTGCAAAATCAGATTGATTGAACCTTGAAAGTTTCTCTTCTCATGCATTACTTGGAGAAAAGATCGATAGGACTGTCTTTTCTTCATCGTCTACTTTAGGAGAACACCTAGAAAAATTGAGAAGTTCCATGCTCAATCTTGGTCTCATACCTTTTCATAGAAAGCAATGAGCTACCAACACATTTCACACACTAATATGAATTAATAGCTCAGAAGAATGCAATTGAATTGAGAGCATTCGTCTACAAAGACTTGTATCTTTTGCTCAAGATAGACTTCAACTCCTAGCCAAGTAATAGAGGAGACAGAGATATTCTCTACATATATAGGTTTAACTTCAAATGACTGATGTTTGCCGAAGTTCTGCAATATCACTAGAAACTTTTGAGAAGATATCCATGACTTGAGTGAAAATGTATGAGCCTTTGTTCGTAAGGCTCTCGATTTCTGATGTTAAATTCTGCCACCAAACTAGAATACACACAAAAGCCAACTCTTAAGGAAACATTTTCACGCTTAGCTTCCAGTAGCAGTTGGCACAGCAACCGGCTTTGCATCTTCAGCCTTTTCATGTTCTTTGTTAAGCATCTGGAAACACATTTCCAAAATGTCTCAAGTCACAGATTACTAATAATTTCAGGCAAACAATCTTTGTTGGGACAGCACATATAGTAACATAGTTAGCATGGTTAAAATCACAAAACTAAAGTAAAAAAATAACAATCAAAAGTTATATTTATGGTTCTAGTGAGGAAAAAAGATGCACTTTTTTGTGGCTCACAGCTGTGTGCATTGAATTTAGTTAGCGCATTGCGTACTCGAATTGCTGGTTCTTGATGAGTCACAATGATAGTGTAATCAACGAAGCATGTTAAAAAGTATATAACCTAGTGGATTGGCAATGCTTAGCTTTACTAGTTTCTAGAAGCATGTCGTGTTGGGGTTTTATATTATTTTCAGTTTTGAAGCTATAGTAGGCAATTAGACATGTCAACAAGTATTTCATCCTGATTATGATGCATTACAGTTGATTCATAACCTTGATCATTAATTCCAATAAAAAAATCCTTATATTGCTTCAACATTAATATCCCCAACAATAACCATTAAGTTGAAATGTTAATTGTTGACATAATTAGATATAGTCCAGCACAAGAAAGATTACTGAGCCTCATTTGGCCCCCATTATTTGAGATTATAATTTTTCGAATAGTTTTTTTTTTTTATTTTTGGAAGAATGTGTAGTTAAAAAAAAAAAAAAATCTTGGGTGTACGTGTAAAATTATTTTATTGGAGAATGTGTAATTCATAAGAAGAAAGAGAAAAATGAATTATAATTTTCATGGGGGCCAAACGGGGGCTGAATATCCACTATGAACATCAGGGATCTAAAATTATATAGATCTTGTAGTTAAATTGATGACAGACAGTAAAACTGAAAACTTTTGAGGCGTGATTCAAGAATATCTCACCTTGTTGTTGATCAAGTTATGTAGAGCAATCACACTTCGGATAAGGGATGAGAGATATATGACCAACATCATATCATTTGTTTTCACTGTAAAGCGGAAGCAGAGAACAAATTCATTAAAAAATTGTATTAAGAATCCTAACTAACAATGCAGCTGTGAACTGGAAAATAAAGCAAATATCAATCTACATTTAGCTGCTTTACCTGCAAAAGATTTAATTAACTCGGACACATTGAGATTTGGCAGTAGGTTGAACACATCCTGCAGATATTAGGAGAATTTACAAGATGAGATAGAAATAATTCATGAAACTGGTAGCAAAAATGAATATCCACCACAAAAAGTAAACCCCATCCCACCAACCAGAACAAAAATAAAATTATATAACAAGGGGGGAAAAAAAAAAGGTTGTGACTTATGAGGAGCACATTTGTCTTCAATAAGTTCGCTTTAAATTTTTAAGCGTAGAGATGTGATGCGGCAAGAATGAATTTCTACGAAGGCTATCTGAATCCAAAAGAGGGAATGTTAGGAGGTTAGAGCTGAGGTAACTACAAATTTTTTGTGGCGTCTACCTCATTTACAGTTGGACCAGAGTAAATTAAAAAAAATAAAGAAAGAAAGAAACCAAATCTGACAGGCCTTCTCATCTCAATTTATAACATAGTTGAGTGTCGAAAGCTTCATAGAAGATGGAAATTTTGTTGCAAAGGAAGCAAAATAACAAAAAATGAGGATAATATTACTGTAACTAGAGTTTTGCTAAAGCTGTAACTAGAGTTTTGCTAAAGTTTACAAGACAGGAATGAATGTATCATGGGAGATCATCCCGCTTACATCCCAACATCGATGTGATGAATTACGTTGCCAAAAAAAAAAGTTTTGAAAATCATATACTTGGAAGATAATTGCACAAATATCATCTGGAACTATGTAATACATGTAATTAAACAAGAGTATCTTAAACTAATAATTTTTCAAGGTTAAGAGTGGCGAGGAAAAAGAAGATGGGGCACCAATTACATGTTCAATCCACAAATAAACTCAAATGAAACACAAAAAATAATACCTGTAGATGATAGAGAATCTCATGATTTAACGGGAGCCTCCCTTCTATAACAAGGTCAAGATAACTGCATATCTCTTTCAATCGAGCATCCAACCCCTTCAAAGCAGTAAGTTTCCCAGTCACCTGGATAGGAAAAAAAGGCATTCCTTATCATTTCTGTTATTCAATTATGATATAATGTTTAATATCACTTGTGCACTAGAAGAGAAGGGTGGACAAAGAAACCTCTGTTGCAAGCGTACTGACAGTTGTATCTTTCACATCCCTTAACAAGTGTTCAACTCCTGTTGACTTAGCAAAGTCATCATCCTCTTTGGCATAAAAACAAAATGCCAGAATTTATAAAAGAATGCACTATGATGAGTGTACCAATTTCTTCAACTTCATGTGCGGCAATTTCTGAAAGAACGTGATTAAACACCTTCTGGCTTTTCTGAGTCGCGTTCTGCAAGTTCGCCCAACCATCAGATCAGACAGCTTAGAAAATTTTGTTGTTTTTTTTTTGACCAAGCAGAATAAAAGTTGGTAGTCAGTCAATACACATTAAGCAGTAATCATCTTAACCATACCTCTTTCACCTCCTCAACAGCATAATATGCTTTAGTAGGTATTCCGAGCTCTTTTGGCTGGACATCAATAATGACCAATACAGGAGTGGGAACATAGCTGCAATATATGAGCCAAAATTGAGTGATTAATGAAGAAATAGATGTGTTAGAAGAAAAATGTTTTTGGTAAGATTGAGATGTCTAGAAATGGAGGGGGATGACTGATGTTTGAGGTAATCCAATGGAAGGATTGTGAAGTAATCTAAATGACTACTTATAATGCAAAAAAATTGAAAGATATGCAAATCTTTCGTGAAAATCAGAACAACTTGGGAAAGGTAGAGGAGAGGGGGAGCAAGAGGGGTCTAAACTTCAAACTATTTTTAGTACTAGAGAAGGGATTTGGAAGTGGACAAGAGAAAAGCAAGGGATGTGGAAGAATATCATAGTTCAAAGTCACAACAAAGCAGGAACTAAATGGCAAATTGAAAACCAACTGAAACCTTGGGAAGCCCCATTAAGCATATTACACATTTTGAAAAAAATAAATAAATAAAGAACGGAAAAAACTGAAGTAACAAGTTTAAAGATGTCATTTAAATTGTTTAAATTTATGTGAAATCCACAGATACTTGTAGAAGCATTAGAATTACATATTAAGCAAACATCGGTAGAAACAAAGGAGATCACATATATTTCAATTCAGCCTCAGGTGTCTTTTGCGTGAATATAGTTCAAGTTAACATTAGCTACTTTCAAGCTTAGATTTCCCTTGTTTTGTAATGCTTGTCCACTGCTTGTCCTCTTCAACATCACTTACAGAATAAGCTAAGATCATACATGGGCAAAGACTACACACAGCCAAGCAAACAACTTTCGATGCAGATATATCAACTCAAGTTTGAAACTCCTCAAGGAAGCCAGTGGACTCTGGAGCCCCATGATTGTCTAGGTAAAGAATCACCAATTTCTAAAAAGGTGAGTTACATGATACTCATGCCATGCAGTCAACAAGTGCTTCTGGCCAGCAAAGAAATGATAATGATCTCGAGTCAAATTCAGATGTATATGAAATAGAAGTAATGGAAGTTCTGTCCTTCACAATGAAGTCTTCCATTTATTTAAAATAGTAGGTAGTCAATCAACTCAGCAGAGAGGTAAAATATGGGTCTAGAATTCTCGACAGGAACACCCAAAAGATAGATGAAATTAGATCAGAGATGTCTTATATGCCACACCAATACAACAAAGCAAAGCCAACAAGAGCTAAATTCTTGCATTGGACACAACCCAAATACATTGCTCATTTAGCAGACACGTGAACAAATACTTCCCAAAAATGAGAACTTCTTTCAGCAGTATGCATGGCAGGACATATTTTCACTATATATTTTGTAACTAATCCACTTCTACAACTTTATCGATGCAATGGAAAGGATAAATGCAATTTCCCATAAAATAAGCACAACCAATAAACGCAAATGAAATTTCTTTCATCTAGAAGGACAGATGTTCTTACTCGCTAAAACGTCCATGAATATTTAGGTCATTTTCCCGAAGTTTTGGACCAGTGCTGTACCAACCAACAACATGCTCCTTGGCTGATAGAATTTACAAGTCAATCATACTGCATGAAATCTAATTATAAATTACAAAGATGAACTTCAAACCATTGATTCTTCTGAACATGGAAAACATTGATTCATGGTAGTTGTGGTCAAGAAACCAGATGCTTGGGTCCTTGTCCTCTTCTTCAAAAGGCACTGAATATATCAAACAATTAATAAGAGAGATAACAGATGGAACTCATGACTCTGAAGACCCATATTGAACAGACAAAATGGAAGATAGTGTCATATTAAGCCCCTGTTTGGTGAGGAATAAGATCAGATTTTAATAAATTTTGATAGAAGTTGATTAAATATGTGGATTGAAAAGTTGTGGTCCTATAAAATGTGTAGTTAAAATCAATTGTTTACTCTGACTTGAATTAAAATCTTGATTTTTAGTAGCACCAAACAGAAATGACAAATCTAGAGAAAATCTCAAAACATAAATTGTGCTTCAGATTTAAAATTCTAACAAAAATACATTGCAACAATGCTCAATATATTCTCACTAATTAGTGCATAACAGCAGTCATAGCCAGTATTGCAAAATACCATCATCAAGGTTACTGATTTAACAAATACTGAATAAAAAACATGCTGTTTATATTTGCTCATAATTATGGTCCAAACCATGCTTAGTTTAAGAGTATTCAATTTTGAATTTAGATACATTGCAAGTTCTTATTTACTAAATTAATCACTGGAGAAGAGAAATATAGTAATGCACAATGCTTATAAATGTCATAGATCTCCAGAATAACCGGCTAACGCCATTGAAATATCAAACCATTAGAAAAGAAAAAACACTTTGATGAGTGATAGAGAAACTCAATATAGAAACTGTGAACAAGGGTTTGACCACATTTGGTGGCAAGGAATTAAGCCTCCCGGAACCACCATCCAAGAATAAATTCTATTCAATCCCAGTGCTGCCAGAGGAATTCTTTGTTGAAAGAGATAAGCATGAAGTAAGAGGAACCCTATGAGAAGTCAAAAGATCCCAGCACTAACCAACCACAATATGTTCCACTGCCACATTTAGGATATATTTCCCTTTCTCTATGGCCGCAAAATATCAAAATAAACCTCTCGTTTCTAGTTAATATCAAAAATAGCAACTCAAACCATATTTAGCTCAATGCATCCAAATTTCTACTTTAACGTTGCCCCCAAACACTATTCATTTGTTCACAAGTACAAACAGAGCCTCACTCCAATAAATAAAAAAACTAAAACTCTAACAGCATGTTTAGCTTTGCTTATTCTGTAGAAGAGAAGTTGGCCTATTTAGGCCATAATACTCTTGATACTATGGATTTTTTTGGCTTATTTTTGTCTAAGCTAAGCCAAACATGCTCTAAACTAATCCCATAAACAATAATCGACATAATGCAACTTTCACTACCATAAACACCCCCTCCAGTTCAATAATCCGAATCAACATTAAATCCCAAATTCAACTTAACGGAGCTCCAATATATACACACAAACACAAAACCAAAAAGAAAAAATATTGCAGTCCTATAAAATTATCAGATCTGAAAAATGCAATAGATTCTAACCAGCGTAGCTGTTGGTGACGTCAACGACGCCTCTAAAAGAAGTGCCGAGGAGAACCCCGATCACGCGCTTCTTGGAGTCGCGTGCCACACGATTGTAATGGTCGACGACGCTGAGCAAAACCAGCGGATGCACCACCACCTTCTCGATCGGTCGTGATAAAATTTGCTGCGACTTTATCACATCCATTTCTTTGAATCTTCTCTAATTTTTGCAGGGTTTTGGGGGATTTAATTTTAATAATACTAATTTCTTGAGCGCAAAGAAAACTGGGCGCTGATTAGATTCTAGTTTTTTTTTTAAAAAAAAATAGCCATTTTAGGTTTTGGAAATTGACACAGGATAATTACTTGACTGGCCACCAAACTTTACGTAAGATTCACAAGGGATCGCTAAACTTTAAATAATTTCTCATTAGTCACTGGACTTTAATATTTTTTAAAGTTCAGTGACTAATACAAACTTTTGAAGTTCCCAACGATGAATGAAATTACATTTTGTAAGTTTAATGGTTAAGAAAAAAAATTGAAGTCAATGACTTTTGGAAACCTTATGTAAAGTTCAATGACTAATCAGGTAATTTATCAATCTTTCATATTTTTTTTCTTTTTTTCATCATGTCTGTAGACAACCTTGTTGGTTACCTTGAAATAAAATACTATTCCTTTTTCTAAGTTTAACAATACTAGATAGAATAAAATTGTGGGCTAAGAATACATTAAAAAGAAAAAAGAAAGAAGAAAGAAAAAGACTAAAAAAATCAAGATTGGTTAATTACGTGATTGGTCACTGAACTTTGTATAAGGTGTTCTAAGGTCAATAAACTTAAAAAAAATTTCCGATAGTCATTGAATGTTACAAAATATAACACATTCATCCGTCCGTGATGGATAAGATTACATTTTGTAAATTTTCATGACTAATGGGAAAATTCTTAAAATTTCCAATGATAGATGAGATTACATTTTATAAACTTTAGTGACTAACGGGGAAACCTTTGAAGTTTAGTGACCTTCTGAAAATCTTTGCAAAGTTCAGTGACCAGTCAGGTAATTATACCACACAAATAGTATTAAGCAAAAAAACAAATTGAAAAATCGTGTCTTTCGTATGTTTTTGTTTCTACACTAAACAGTCCACGTTTGGTTTACATAAAAATAAAATATTAAGTAATTTTAATAAAAGTCGAGAGAATATGTAGTTGGAAAATTGTGAATTTCATTAAATCTGTAATTAAAATTAATTGTTAAATTTTGAATTTAAAGTTTTAATCAATGTTTTAGTTGAACCAAACAATATAATTAACTCAATCTGTAGTTTGTTACAGTAGAATGTTGATAGTCGCGATTCAAAATGTTGCAAGCATTGAAATTGGGGATGAATTGTGTCATAAGTTTTCAGTAAGATCGGTGTTTCCTATAAATAAAATGAAAAATGTTTAGCAGCGGAAGTAATTAATCTTATCAATATTTCCCATAATGCTCTCTCTTTATTTTTATTTTATTTATTTTTTAAAGTCCCCATAATATTTTTTCATTTAAAAGAGAGAAATATAATACTTCAAAATATAGTAGGTATATCACAATGTCCATAATTGTCATTTTACTACAATCTCTATCGACTTGCACAAAATCGTCCTTATATTAATCTAATTACTAAAAACCTACATTGTTATTATGTCGTGCGAATCTTTGTAATCCAAAATTATACACATTATGTTAAGTTGACAGGCAAAACTTGAGTTACAATGTAACAACACGTGTATCATACAAAGTTATATTCAAAATTTGGACCAATCTCTAAGTGTTATGCTAGAAGTACCTCACCCTTTACATAAATGGTGCCATAATGGACAAGTGGCGACCCCCATCGCTTGTCCATTATGGCACAAATTATGTGTCATCTCCAAAGTGCTTAGCAGTTTGGAGTTGGAAGCTTTGAGGTCAAAAAAAAAAAACACACAATAAGAGAGCAGAATACCATTAAAGACTCCAATAGTGACATTAAACAGGTCAATCTTTCCAAGTAATAATATAGATCCTATCACATTTAGCTCAAACAATTTTCGGAGACAAAATTGCTCAAATCGTGAAATGAATTGTGCATTAGTCAAAGCTTTTTCCACCTTCATGTATGACGATGCGAATAACATGATGGGAAGAGCCATATCGCATGAGTTTCAAACAGGCAAATGGTAAATCTATTACAGGATCTGAGCAGCCGTATTCAACTTTTCTGCTAAGCTGAGTTGTGTTCTTGTAATACTTGACAAATAAAGTAACAGTAACTGGTCCTGTAAGAAGAAACAGAACTTGTGGTCAGATATAGATCTCAGGACCAAGAACAAGCCTCTAAACATATGTGCAAATTCCAGCAAGTGGAACTAATTGCATGACAAGTATCAACCAACTGAAATTACAAATTAAAAACTTAAAACAAGTATGACAAGTAAAACAAGTAAACTGGGAAAGTAAGGAAACCAATTTATGACACGGCACTAGTTCCAGAACAAACCATTTATCAACTCACAAAGCCTCATCTCAATTGTGAAGTTGTGACATTAATGTGAATATGGTCTCATAATCTTATTGTTCAAATAACCTTATAAACTAGTTATCTCTGGCCTACCTTTTCGTCTATTACAATTATTTCAAACTGGTACGCCTTGGTCCACTTTTAGCATTTGCTAACATTAATTTATCTCTTCGCCTTTTTAAACATGACATTTGCCGACTTTCACAGACTTGTACCTTAGTTTTTACCGACTCCACCTAGATATTCTTACGAACCATGCTTATTCTGTTAGTACCAAGTCCATTTGACGCCCAACATTCTGCATCAAAGTTATAGCAGTCCCAAAGAAGGGACTATGACATCTCCCCTTCTTTGTACCTTAGTTCTTCAGAACTCCACCTAGATATTCTTATGAGCCACGCTTATTCCGTTAGTACCAAGTCCAGTTGATGCCAACAATCTGAACAATAGTTATACCAGGCCCCTAAAAAGGGACTACGAATCTCCCCCCTTTGTACATTTGATAGACCAATGAAAGAACCTATGCTTTAATCAGTGTTAATTTCTGCACTTGCTTGGCTCGATATAAGAATAATAAAATCTACAGACCTGATTATTTTTGTTAGTTATTGTGGTAGCACTAGATCACTTTATTCAAATTAAAACTCAACTTCTTATTTCAAGTAAGTGCTTTGTCAATTCTCTAAACTTTTTTGAGTTTTTTTTTTTCCAACAATGACATTAATAAGGTAAGAAATTAATTATATCGAGTGAACTAATAAGCCCCTGTTTGGTGGGGATTAAAATTAGTTTTTTAGTAAATTATTATAAAAGTTTTTGAAACGTGTGGTTAAATTGTGGGGACCATAAAATATGTGGTTAATATTGATTCTTTGACCTTGACTTACATTAAAATCTAATTTAAATCAATACCAAACAGGGGCTAAAGATCCTTATCCAAACAATAGAATATTGAAAAAATGACAAATAACTCTTGCCGCCCCAAAAAGATAACCTTTTGAAGGGAAGGGAAAAAAAGATGTATACCTGCAGACTATCATTCACTAGTTTATCAAATTCGTGTGGTGATAATTTCGGAATAGATGCTACAGTATCTGATATAAATTGGCCAATGTCATTATCTGGAGCAACACGCCCTTCCTGGAAGGAAAACATTATGTAGTCAACAAATTAGCAGAGGGCAGCAAAGTCATAATTTAAGAGCAATAAAACCATTTATCTCACCACCACATCATCTACATATTTGTAAACGTCATCTATCAGAGCAAGCAAACGTTCCATTGAAGCTTCCATTCCTTCCAGATCATTGGGGATCTTGTCCACTGTTGTTGGTTTAAGAACATCAACTACAAAGTTGTGAACACTCCCATTAAGATTTTTCATCAACATAGTAATCCAAAACATAAATGCTCTACCTTAAGAGTTTAAATTCTGAAACAGATTTTTTTTTAATTAACTACCAAACATGAGGTGTCAAGCAAGAAAGACGACTAAGGTATACAATAGTAGTGTATAAATATAAATATAAAAACAATAAGGAAAGAAACGTATGAGGCAGAAATGAAACTCAGAATAAATGTACAATTTCCCATATATCTTTATAATCAGAAACTTACAAATTAGCAGTACTAAGAAGCATACAGTTTCACTTTAAATAAAAATTTGCCCAATGTACATGCACTAAAGGAAACTTCAACCATTAAGCATGCTTAGTGTAAACCTGTACCAATAACACTTATCCGAAGCAATAGGTAGGGAAAACCCATTTCTTATACAAAACAATTACATGTGGTCAAAAGAGAAACGTGTCAGATATAGAAATTGTGGTCATGCAAAATTAAGGTACAGCAAAACATAAGTGGGCACAAATCTGGAAAACCCATTTCTTATATAAAACAATTACATATGGTCAAGAGAAACTTGTCAGATGAAGAAATCGTGGTCATGCAAAATTAAGGAACAGCAAAACATAAGTGGGCACAAATCTAATTTCTTGTGCTACAAACCATATCTCCTAAGCAGTAAAAATGTATCCCATACACAGACTTAAAAACATTTTTCTCTACATATTGTACAACAAATTGATATTAACAAAATAATGCCAGCTGTGTCTCAATTGCTGCATTTTGCATGGCATAGAGAGGGTAAACACTTTTTAACACCCAGCATGTGGGGTCATGTCATATACGTGCTCACAAATATATCCAAATGAAATGTCAGATTTTCAATAAATTTCAAGGTCAGATACATACAACCAACACGCTCAGCCTCAACCATGCGTAGGTCCAATGGAATTTCTTGAAATTGTGCAGCAAGTTGTTGATCTCCAAGAGATAAATTAATTGAGACAAATCCCTTTATTGCAGCCTCTCCATTTTTGAATCCAGTATCCACAGTCAAATGAACCGGATTTGAAACTTCTCTAGCGTAAAATTCATGGATCAAAGCACTACCACCAGTGACTCCAAAGCCAGTTGAAAACCTACAACATAAGCAGACACGAGTAAGTCTACAATCAGTTTTCAAAATCATGAAAAGTATACACGCTAAAACAACAAATTCAATTTTATACTTCATCTGTGATCAGAATATTCTATTGAAATTGACCAAACAACCCAAGAAAAAGAAACAATGAAGAGGACTTTTGTCTTGTATCAGAGACCAATAAACTTCAGGTTACTCATCTTTACAGTCAAGTTATATCAACAAATTAGAGGGTCCAAAATATAAAAAAAACCAAGGATTTTTTTTCAACTAAATATGCAACTGCACCCTCTTGCCTTCAGTTCCCAGTTATATGTTCCATTAAGACCAGCAAAAATATTAAGAGCACGAATGTCAACACAAAGGTTTAGGCAATCTATATTGGGATTCATCATCATCAATATGATTACAAAATAATAATCAAATATTTTTCTCCGCATAATTTATTTAAAAAGTCAGTAAAGAACCTTAAACAAAGCTATCAAATTCCCTTAACCTATCAGATTTTTAAATTAAGAAATTTTAAATCTCAATCAACGTAGTAACAGCTCAAATGAGCCTTTCAATAATTTTGTTTTGGATGAGTTAAGGAGGACTACAGAGTTCCACCACACAAATAGAGCACAATCTGTCTACAAAAGCAGATCCCATGCCTCAATCAAGTATGATAACATCCTCAGTTTAGTACTGTCTTTTCAGTTTCCAGTGAAATCACAGGCAAAAGAAATATTTCTCAAATACTAGCAGGACTGATTATTGAAGCAAATTCTGTAACGCCCCAAATTTTAATTTCCAAAACTTGAATTGTTGCCAAAATCTTTATTTATTTATTATATTTTTTTAAAAGAGAGATAACATGTTTGTATGAATTCTCGTTTTTGAGAAAATAGAGTTTCCATTGTAACTAAAAGAGGAGTCAATAATTTCACTCAACAAATTTAAAGAATTAGTCAAATAATATTAAAATTTAAATAACATCATTCAAATGTCCATTTAAACGAAATACAAATAAAACATGAATGTCAAAACTCCTAAGTAATGTGCAAATACTAAACTTGAAAATACTAAATGAAAATCTAGCCATGAATGTGCTTAAAAGTTACTTTTACTTGGCAACCCATATGCACACATGTCCAGCAAAATCCATTCTAATCTAAAAAAAAATTTAAGGGTGGGTATTTTAAATAAAACACTCAGTTAGATCCGTATTCAACATAATATAAATATAAAATCAAACATTTCATACCCGAAATTATTATATTTAGAGCAACTGATCGCGAAAATGAATAGCTCAAGAAATTTCTTTAGAATTCCCAAATCCCAAAGGATTTAACATAATTTGACCTGACGATCTATCTAGAAGGATTTAACATAAAATTGACCTAGAGGTTTTAAGGCATTAAACGTAATCATAATATAAATATCATGGAGAAATAAGAATTTAACCAATGCACCTTACGTATCTTACGGGGGTGTATTCAATTGGGACTTTTGAAAACTTTGATGAGCTTTTTTTAAGTGATGACTTATGTGGATTTCGTGGATTTTTTAGAGATTTGAATGGAATTCACGTAAGTCTTTTGTAGACTTATAAATTTTTTTTTTAAAACTTTTAGAGACTTTTGTAGAATTCAAAAGATTTTTGAAAACTTTCATTTGAGATATAATGTATGTGGATCTAGTGCAATATTGTGAAATTATCACATACGAACTGGCGGTTCTCACAATTCCGCTTCTCCTTCTCCCCATATAATAAAAAAATAAAAAATTATGACATTAATTAAATAAATAATAATAATAATACATATAAAAAATAAATTTAATATTCAGTATTATT
>CAIGRF010060501.1:5577-18998 GCA_903798235.1 Fraxinus ornus
GCATGAATTAAGTTAAGCATTGTGTAGGAATGAATTGATTTCATAATTGGATATGTTGAAATAATGGACCATAGATGTTAAACACAAAACCACTAAATTTTATATTCTTGGACCACATTTAAAATAGTTTAGGGAACTTTCACTATTGTAAGAAGATATTGAAATAAATGGGAACTCCGTGTGTACAATTAAAATCTTGTGTAGATCGTCTAAGGTCAATATTATGCAATTTGGTGAAAATCTCAAGTTAGAGGCTGGTTTACTTGAATTGATATTTAAAGAGGGACATTGCACTAATCAAGACATAAAAAAATATTTTATTTGAAAATCTTCATAGCCTTTATGACTCGAGCAATTAAGCTTGCAAGAGATTTTAAAACTTGGTGCCCTATGGTCATCTGATTTGAGAGTCATCTACCGAAAACTTGTTATATGGACCATTTAGAAAGCTTAAAGGAGATAATGTTTGAAATAAAGAGAAAAATAAAAAAAAAGTGTTGAAAAAAAAGTCAAAAAAAGCGGGTGCATGAAAAGACGCATCAAATGCATTGGTTATATCTCGAACACTTGTTTAAGAAAAATCTACTTTTGATAAGAGATTATTATCTTAATTAAGTCTTAGAGATTGAAGCAATCAAACTTAATGAAAAATCATTGTTTATTGAAATGTTGAACTGCAGTTAGTGAAATTTTGCCTAAACTAGATAGGTGAAGATAGTAAAAGATTCTAACATTAATTCACACACCGGAAAAGAGCGAAAAAGAATAAGTTTGGGGGTGTGAATCTTACAAGTGATGAAAGAACATATTTGACCATTGGGGGTCAGGAATTAAAACAACTTATGAATCTATAACGCTATGCTTAATTCTTCACACACGCACGTCGATTTTATATTGAAAAAGTGGATTTTAATTTTTATATTGTGACTTTGAAGCTGTGTATAGATTTGATATTATGGTTTCAATTCCGAGATAAAAAACTAGGCTAGCTAGCTAAATCTTTTTGCTTTATTTGATTGACTGGCCACCAATTAGGTGATTTAACATTTCTTGTTTGTGTGTTTGTTAAGTTTTAGTTTTGTTTGAGGACAAACAAAGATTCAAGTTTGGGGGTGTGATAAATGTAGTTTCTCACTTATTCGAGGCCCTAAATCATAATATTTTATTTTCTTTTTGGATAAAATTCTACCCAATTTATTTTATATTATATTTTGTAGGTAAAACTTTATGTTTAATGAACAATTAGAGAAAAGAATGCAAAAGGTGGCAAAAAATGACAAAATCCAAATCCAAGATGAAACCTTGGAGAGAAATAGTACATTAAATGGGTTGGAGTTAAATGAGTCTTAATGGACTTGCATTGAAAATTTTAATTGGTGGCCTAAATTACACAGACATGGAGACAGAAAAACGTGGAACAAGAGGAAAAAAACTACGGCGCTTGGAGTAAAAAAAATGGAGAAAAAAAGAACGTACAGAAGAAAAACAAAAAAGAAAGCTACGGTGCTGAAAAGAAAGAGAGAGAAAAGAGGGAAAAAAAGAGAGAAAAAATGGGAATAAATTGGAGTTTGAGTCTAGAAGTCAAAAAATCGTGGTAATTTATATATATGCACAAAAAGGTGGTTGCTTATATATATACGTAGAATATTTACATGCAGAGAGGAGGCAACAACTTGAAGGTTGAAGTCAAAAAAGGCGGCTGCTTTGGAAATTAGAAAGGATATACGCTACCTGCAGAATATATATATATATACACCCAGAGAGATGAGGAAGAAAGGAGACGGCACACGAGCAGTTTCACGTTTCGTTAATTTTTGATGATATCATTCTACTTTTACATGTTTTTATTTTTACAGTATGAATAACTAATTTTCATATTAGGGTAAACAATGTAGTCGACTTGTGATCCTTTATTTTTCTATTCAAAATTTATGTGATTTATTTATATATGTGTTGGTTTTATTATGAGTTTAATGCATTAAATTATCTGATCAATAATTTGATGATTATGTAAGTCTCTTATGAATCGAGAGGTGAGTTTGAGATTTAGACCATATAATAAAATTCGATAAATTAATATAACGTGTAGATGTACATATACTAATTATTGCAGTCAGAATATGAATACTTAGAACTAGTGTTTCGTTTAACTAAATTTGATTCACATAGAGATATGAAATTAAATTAGTTAAATAGGTTCAATGAGAACTCGAGAGCGGTATATTGAATACAATAGAAGAATTCGATCGAACACTATATTATGTTATGAATCTTGAAATAAAAATTATGGTGATCAATAAACGAAATTGTTATGCCATAATATTCATCACCTATTCGAATCTTCAATTAACTGTTTTTGCAATATTTTTATATTTTCAAATAGTTAAAAGTAGTTAGAAAAAATAACCACAACCATATTTACTTGCTTTTATCAAATATGAGTTAGAAAATTTTGATTTAAGTCCTAAAGTATAGTTCTCGTGGGAACGATATTCGGACTCAAAAGTCCACTATACTATTTGTTACGATATCATACACTTGCGATATAAAAAACGCAACATTGTCATATGAAAGAGTTTCAAATTTGTCGATCGTCATTTATATGTAGCATGATTGAAGAAAATAATGGGAAGGAAAAATAAATCGTCAATATTGATTATTACATTATTTTCAAATAAATGAATTTTCGTATTTTTAGTAGTTGTGGAAATTATAGATTTTCAATTTTGGGATATGTTATTTGGTGTTTATACTTTGTAAGGTATTGGATACTATTAGCAACGTACATTGAATGCTACTATACTAAATATTAAAATATTATTCGACTCCTATTTCATTTCATTTATTTCTTTGATTGGAAAGATAATTTGACAGCTCAATATTTGTAAGGGAAAACATATTTTGAGTAGAATTGAACCCAAAATATAATCGACAATTTAAACTCGAATTTGATAATCTTATTAAGATCTAAAGTTTCATCTTAAAAGGTAAATCTTATTAAAAAGAGTAACTCAAATCCTTATAAATTGATGTGTATTTTTATCTTTATTCGATGTGAAATTTATTCTTTATAATATCATACAAGATGGTGCTTGTTTTGATCAACTTAACCTTGAAATTCGCGTGCTTATTTTTTTGAGTTTTAGCCCCCGTTTGGTACACATTAAAATTTTTATTTTTATTATTCTATTCATTTTCAACCATACATTCTTCTATAAAATAATATTTTACAGCACATCAATAAATTTTCCTTCTTTTATCCATCAATCTACTATTTCAGAATTCATTCTTCCAAAATAATGTGGTTCAAATACACCCTTAATCAAATCGATTTACTCGTTGAAACTCAAAATGATCTCTCATATACTCAAAAGCCTAATAGACGATTCAAATATTGAAATACTTAAATTGATCCACCCCAAATCCAACCTAGGCCAAAGGTCACCCAAATCTTCACAATACAAAACAAGAAGTCAAATGTACATATTCAAATTGAAATAGTAGTATTTAACACAAGACTAGACTAGGTGTCAAACATAGAAATCCTTGAACTTGTCTTCACTGACACCTAGGTCATCATACTCTAATTATATTAGCATCATCCGTACAATTATTGTAACTCGTGGATGAAAATTGATTTACTCTAAAAAGATAAAATAAAACAACAGACCATAGGTACAAAGTTGAAATCCAAGCATCACGAAAAAAATAGATAGACAGACAGACAGACAGACAGACGAAAGAAGAAGGGTGGGGAAGGGAGAAATAATAAGAAAAACTCTGTACAATAATAACTATGGGCTATGGCGAAGAAGCTCTGATAAACCTGGGAGTGGAAGGAGGAGAAGCAAAAGGTAGATTTCTGAGGATGAGAAAACGAACTCGCCGAGGAAAAGGCAGCGGCGCCTGGTGGAACATGTGCTCCAACACTCTGGCCAGCAACACCGTGTACTCTTCCAGAAACTCCGTCAGTAGCGCCACCAGTATCATGATTTATTCTTCTAATCACACACTTTTTCGCAGAAGTCTCAACTCTCGACTTAACAAAAATGATGATTAAATAGGAGTGAGTAGATTCTATTTTCGGCTGCTGTCAAATCCCAGCGGCGGAGAGAGAGAGAGAGAGATCGAGAGCAATCCTTTGTGCTGACATCTGTTTTTCGACACATTGTTTGCATTATTTTATTTGGTACTTTATTTTCCTCATCCTTATCCGTTAACTTCGAGAAGCCCATTTCGACCCTACATCTGTTTTATGATACATTGTTTGTCAATTTCTGTTTCAGATTTCAACAATAAGTTGATCTTATTTCAATAAAATAATATTAAATGTAAATTCAATTTTTTTATTTTGGTGTGTTTGAGCCACATTATTTTGAAAGAATGAATTTTGAAATAGTAGATTGATAGAGAATGTGTGGTTGAAAAAGAAAGAAAAATTATTGATGTTGTTTCCCTCAAGAACCGAAGTACCACGTCAGATGACACGTGTCGTTACCGCACGAGCCATCTTATGGACGCCAAAGGCCCCATGGCCTATTGCCACGTGTCGTTGCCCTCCCCCCANTTTCATTCTTCTACTCCTTTTCAACCACACATTTTTCAATAAAATAATATTTTCCATCACATCAGTAACTTTTCCTTCATTTTCAACCACACATTCTCAATCAATCTACTATTTCAGATATATTTTTTCAAAATAATGTGGCTCAAACACACCCTGAATAATGTGTGGTTGAAAATGAGTAGAATAATGAAAATGAAAATTTTAATGTGTATCAAACAAGTGCTTAACCACAAATTTTTCATCATTACACCATTATAAAATGCATTTTTAAAAGAACGGGACTCAAACAAACCCCAAATTTGAAACGAGTAAAGTTGATATCTGGATAGAGTTTAAATTATTTTTATTAATATCTTTGTATTTACACATCTTATAAGATTTTATTAATTGTGTTGAGCATCTTATATGATGCTGTAAAATTAGTTATAAATTAATATTTTCAAAACTACTTTTGTATTTTTATTTATATTTCGGGGGACTTAAATTTAAATTTTGCTACAATGAAAAGGTCTGAATTCACTTTTTCCTCTTGAGGACGTAAAAAAAATATAAATTGACATTTTTTTTTACAATTTTTACTGGAAAATATAATTTGCGTTTTCTTTGCATCTCCCCATTAGAGAAGTTTCAAAATTTATATCTATTTTATACTACGATTGACTGACGATGTCATTATAAACACTTCAATAATTATGAGTTCGATATTGTCTTGTAGTCTAGAGACTAGTGCTATCAATTTCTAGTTGGACAGACTTGAAATTGATAGAACTAGTATTTCGTATGCAGTATATTAATGAAAAACCAATCGATCTCGACATATTCCTTTAATTAACCATTCATTATTATTACTTGGGACCTCAGTTTGGTTATTCAACAACTTTGCAATAATTAACTTGATTATTAGTTAACTTTATTATTGTATAGCAAAGTAAAGTTGACGTTACACCTAATTTTGGTTACGTTCGTAGAGTGTGAACGAAGTGTGGTGGGGGCTTAAAAGTCAAATTTAGGCTCTATATTTTTCTAATATCTTGTTTTAAGCTCCATACTTCTAACTCAATGTCCTTGATTCCATGCCCTTTGCATTTTTCAATAAAGCTATTTGTACAAAGTTGAGTTACAAAGTGTGTTGGTAAAATTTAGATATTTGATTTCAAATGATTTAAAAATTTGTTTTTAAAATGATTGGTGTAGACGTTATTTTGTCAACCAACTTTCTACATGTAGCATAATTGTACATTTTACTTTTATTTCATTGAAAGCTTGCTTTAGAACCAATACAGATAGAGTTACTTCTCTATACGTTGTTTACCTTAGTTACTCCAATAATTCCCCATGTACAGGCGAGAGTTTCATAGGGCCTTACAGGCCCCTCACAGTGGGGTGGGCCCCCCATGTATTAAAAAAAATAAATTGTGCGGGCTCCATCATGTGTGTTGCCCGTAGAACCTCTGTAAAAAAAAGTTTATAGTCCAAGCATTGTTCTTGTTACTGAGGGACATGTCACATGGGCTACTTCAACATTGCAGTACCTAGTGCTCGAATAAGATGTGGCAAAGGGTCAACTCTTTTAAGTAAATCAATTAATTTTGTTGTCCTGCTCTTCCTTCTTCCATTCCTACAACCATCTGATAATATACATACCCATTTTTGCTTCAATGCCTTTCTCAGTTCGCCAGTCATCTCCACTCCCACCTAATTCTTTTCCCCCCGTTGTGAACATGCCGGTGGGTATGGGTAATTGAAGCGTTTGATTGCATTTCTCCTACTAGTTACAGGACTGGTTGCATCCTCGTGCATCATCATCAAATGCACCCCTCAAGCAAGATTTTCCAGGTCCTTCAAAACCATCAAGTTCTTCATCGGTTTCAAGAAAAATAATAAAACCCGTTATCATCATCATCGATTCATCATCATCATCAAGATTCAAGAAAAAGAGGAGGTTGTTCCACACTTCAGTGACTTCAGACTCGATATACATCATGTGGCCAGGGACGGACCCAGCAAACTATCCCAAACCGGGCGGACGTTTACCAGTCAACGTCGACAAAAGCGATTACTCATGTTCATCTGCGTACGAGAAGACATCTTTACTCCTTATAAAGATATAAGAAAAGCTTTGGAAACTAGTACAAAAACATCCTTACGTTGAGCAAATATTTATTTCTCTATATACAAAGAAATAGGGGTATGGGGATTATAAATAAGTCAGAAGATATTTATGAAAATGATTGATGGGACGTCCGCAATAAAGGGCGGCGGAACGTCAGCCTACAGAATAGGACAGCTGAACTGACAGCGTATTAATGATAGAAAAGACTGTGACATGAAAGCCCGGATCACACGATGTCGCCACGTGGATAAGATCTGACGACTGTTAGGTAAAATAATTTAGTATAAATAGCTTCCTTACAGAAGGAAAAGGGGGATCTTTCCTTCCACATATTCCAGAAAAGAGAGAAAAAGATTCAGGATAGGAAACATAGAATAGGCGATCATTGATAGCGTGATTGTCTCGAAACCATCTCGCCGGAGCTCGAACAACTTTGTCTTTTGCCTGAAAATGCCTCCCGCGTTCGTGTGAAACTTGCTACCATCATCATTCCGGTAGAAACGCGCCGGATCAGCATTTGACGTGGCAAGAGTGGGCCCGGCATCTGTTGAGTTCATTTTTTGGGGTCAACAGATTGGCGCCGTCTGTGGGAAACTCCGACAAATAACCACGAAGGCACGAGGGCGAAAGCCAGATGAAAAACGGGAAACCAACCAAAAGACGGGAGGAGTCCTTCTGATCCTTGAAGAAGGAACCACCTAAAAACTGAAAGCTCTTAAAAAGCTAACAACTCACCTCCCCCGCGAAGCGACGAAATGAGCTCTCCTGATGAAAATGCCTCCAGGGGAACAAGGGAACGCCCTGAAAGGGAACCTTCGCATGCGAACCCAGAACTCCCCGCCAGGCCCCACTTGCGACGACGAGGATCCAGGGGAGGAAGAGTGGCAGCACGGCTAACAAGGGAAATGGCTACCATGGCCGCCAATATGAGGAGCATCACCCAGCAAAACCTGGCCATGCAAGAGATGCTAAGAAACTTACAAGGGCAAGGGCCATACCAGGCTCCACTATACACCGCCCCGGAAGACGTCTTTTCAGACATGGCAGGGTATTACCAAGAAGATGAGGAAGTCCAAAGCCAAATGGCCGGCCACTACTACGATGGCGCGGAAACTCTTCCAGAAAGGATGGCTGAAACAGACCCCTCTCCTCATTATGCCATGGATGAACCACTAGGAGACCCGCCAGTAATGTCGCAGGGTCGAGAACAAGACGAGGCATCCCAAAGGTCGGTAAGTGTGTTTGACAGAATAGGCCCTGGGGCGCCTAGAAATAGGCAAACTTATTCGCCCCAAGTGCCTAGAAATAGGCCAGCCCACCAAGCTCCCGCGGATCCTAGAAATAGGACGCGAAAACACGACACTGATGAAGAGGAACCAACGACCCGACCCCCTAGGAATAGGCGGGAGAGACGGGAGCAGGATAGAAACAGAGGGGGCCACCCAGCAGGTCCGCCTCCAGCAAAGGGTAAAAACCCTGAGGCGCCGCAGAGGTCCTGCGACTTGGATGATGACGATGAACAATCACCTTTTTCCGAGGCTATTCGAAATGCCCCCATGCTGAACCACTTTACACTCCCGAAGATCCCAAAGTATGACGGGAGAGGCGATCCGGCGAAACACATGAACAGCTATAAAACACACATGAACATGAAAGGCGCCACACCAGCGATGAAGTGCAGAGCTTTCCACTTAACCTTAAATGGAGGCGCCGAGGTCTGGTACGCCAGGCTGACTGAGGGAAGCATCAGGAGCTGGCCCGACCTCAAAAAGACTTTCCTAAAACGCTTCGCAACCAGCAAAGAAGGAGAAAGACCCATTCAGAGACTGCAAGACATGAGGCAACGACAAGGTGAGTCTCTGAAGAGTTTCATCTCCCGTTTCACTGACGAGATGACGTATTGCGTACAAGTCACTGATAAAGAGGCCCTAACCGCCTTAAGAGGAGGACTGGATATGAACTCGCTCTTCTGGAGAGATGTCCAAAACAAAGATCCAGCCACCTACGATATCCTGTTAGAAATGATAAGGCGAGAAATTCTCAACGAGGAGGTAAAGGAGCACAGGAACAGAGCCAGCCAAGGCTTACCCCCACCACAAATGCGAAGAGGACGAGGACCTACCTCACATCTGATGGACAATCAGACTCCAATGAACCACGGGCAAGAACTGGCTGCAGCAACACTCAATGCAGTGCCCACATTGGCCTATGAAGAAATCAGCCCAAAAAATGAGCCTATTCAACGACATTCCTACCCGAGGAACCCACGAAGAGGACAAAGCAGGAGACAGAATGCCGAACCTCGGGGAAGGAACGAAGCCCCAAACTACTGCTCCCACCACCAGTCTAATGGACATCGCACCGAAGACTGTTGGGATGCTGCAAGGCTCTCTCATGTCCAAAATCATAACAGGGGCAGGCAATCTTCCAGGAACACCCCATACCGGAGGAACCAACATCTTCAGGATAACAGTCAGCATCGGAACGTCCCCCCTATGGGAAAGGAAAACGACATGAGAAAGCCCAGAGAAGATCGAAGGCCAAGGCAAAGTCCCTCTAATGAGAGGCATGAACCCGTACGGGAAATTGACACGATAATTGGAGGACCTCACGTAGGGGGGGATTCGAGGAATTCCCAGAAAAACTACGCAAGGGAAGCAAGTGAGCCGGCCATGACTAGTTACATAGTGAATCAGTCGGCCAACGGGAGGGTCCCACTCCCAATAACTTTCACACAAGAAGATACACTGGGAGTACATTATCCACACTGTGACGCCTTAGTAATAAGAGCAGTCGTGGCCCGCAACGGCCTGAAAAGGATGTTGGTAGATAATGGGAGCTCAGTCAATATCTTATTCGGAACTACCTTTGACAAAATGAAGGTTGATCACGAGTTAACTCAAGCGCACACCCCCTTGTACGGGATCACAGGGGACAGCATCATACCTAGAGGAAAAATCACTCTAGCCATGGAGGTAGGAGCAGAACCTCTACTAGCTCATCATTTCACAGAATTTTTGGTAGTAGACAGCCGATCCTCCTACCACGGGGTAATCGGAAGGCCTGCACTAAAAGAGATGTGGGCCGTAACCTCCATTCACCACCTATGCATGAAATTCCCGACGGAACGTGGTGTCGCCACTGTCCGAGGTGATCAACGAGGAGCAAGGGAATGTTACTCCAACGCCTTGAGAAAGGCAGAACCTAGAAGTATCAACGTCATATCTACCGATGCAGATATGGACGACCTTCCCATAGAGGAAACAACCCCTGGACAAGAGGAAGATGTCATAATGGGCGAAGCCTCCGAGGAGAACAACGCTCACGGAACTATCCAGAACCAGGAAGGAGGAATACTAAACGAGGCAGTAGTCAACTTGGAAGAACTGGACCCACGTATAATCGATTGCGAGCCTCAGACAGCTCCAATGGAGGAATTGGAGACCTTTCCAATAGACCCAATGAATCCCAACAGGTACCTACAATTGGGGAGCAACCTACGACCAGAGGTGAAGGAGGAATTGAGAAAGTTCTTACTACAAAACCTTGATGTTTTTGCCTGGAGACACGGGGACATGATAGGTATCGACCCTAAGGTCAGTTGTCACCGGCTAAACATCAATTCACAGGCCGTCGCGCATAGGCAGAAAAGGAGAGCACTCAATCCAGAAAGGTATGAAGCCCTCAAAAACGAAGTCAGGAAGCTAATTGACAATGGCCTCATAAGAGAGTCAACATATCCTAAATGGGTCTCGAACCCTGTACTGGTGAAAAAGCATAACGGCAAATGGAGGGTATGTATAGATTTCTCAAACTTGAATCAAGCATGCCCCAAGGATAGCTTCCCACTACCTCGGATAGATCAGCTCGTGGACTCAACTTCTGGACACGAACTCCTCAGTTTCATGGACGCTTATTCAGGATACAATCAAATACCCATGTCCCCTCCTGATGAGGAACACACCTCCTTCATCACGGATAGAGGACTCTACTGCTACAAAGCAATGCCCTTCGGTCTAAAGAACGCAGGGGCGACGTATCAAAGGTTAGTTAACAAGATGTTCTCAGACTCCCTCGGCAAAACAATGGAAGTCTATGTGGACGATATGCTGGTAAAAAGCCTGGAGGTAAAGGACCACGTCACCCACCTCAACAGTGCTTTCCAGACCCTACGAAGGTATCGAATGAAACTCAACCCACTAAAATGTGCATTTGGGGTATCTTCTGGAAAGTTCCTGGGGTACATCGTCAGTCAAAGGGGCATCGAGGCAAACCCTGAAAAGGTCATGGCTCTGATCAACCTGAGGTCCCCCCAAAAACCCAGGGAGGTACAAAGCCTCACTGGCCGAGTTGCGGCCCTAAATCGCTTCATCTCAAAGGCAACAGACAAATGTTTACCTTTCTTCAAAACTCTCAAGGGAGGGAACAAGTTCCAATGGACCGAGGAATGTGAAGTGGCCCTAAAGAGGCTGAAGGAACATCTGAGCCAAGCCCCACTCCTTTCAAAACCCAAGGACAACGAGGTTCTCCAGTTATACCTAGCCGTGACCACCGAAGCCCTTAGTGCGGTGCTAATAAGGAAAGAGGAAAACAATCAATTGCCAGTATACTACATCAGCAAGGCATTGCTGGCGGCAGAATCACGATACCCCGATATGGAAAAATTGGCGTTTTCTCTCGTAACGGCATCAAGAAAACTTCGACCTTACTTTCAGGCCCACAGCATTCAGGTGTTAACCAATTACCCCCTTAAGCAGGTACTGCAGAAACCTGAAGCCTCGGGGAGATTACTCAAATGGGCTGTGGAACTCAGCGAATTTGATATCGCCTACAAACCAAGGTCAGCGATCAAAGGACAAGCTTTGGCAGATTTTGTGGCTGAATTCACCCCAGCCCCAGAAATAGAAGAAGAGATGGAGACAACGGAGCCCCAAATTTGGAAACTCTCGATTGACGGATCATCTGGGGATACCGGATCTGGAGCAGGGATTGTACTCGTTAGCCCTGAGGGACATAAGCTCAACTGCGCCATACGATTCGGTTTCAGAGCAACTAATAACGCCGCAGAATACGAAGCCCTTTTAGCTGGCCTAAGATTAGCAAAAGAAATGCAGGTGAGGAGACTTCAGGTCAGCAGCGATTCCCAGCTCGTGGTCAGCCAAGTGCACGGAAATTTCTCCGCGAGAGACAAAACAATGGCTGCCTACTTAGAAATGGTGAGGAGTTTGCTCCCTTCATTTGAGAAGGTCGAACTGATGCAGGTACCACGATCCGATAACACCCATGCCGACACACTGGCAAAACTCGCCAGCAGTAAAGATTCCGAGCTGCTGACCCCGGTGCCTATTGAGCATCTCCTGAGGCCCTCTATCGAGCCCGGAGTAACGATGATGTGGGTGGAAGACACTCCCCCATGGATGAAACCCATCGTGTCCTACCTAAGGGACCAGATCCTCCCCCAGGGTAGGGAAGAGGCCCAACGACTCAGGAGACGTGCTGCACATTTCCTCATTCAGGACGATGTGCTGTATAAACGCGGATACTCATTGCCTCTATTAAGGTGCATCGGTGGAGAACAGGCGGATTACGTACTCAGGGAAATCCATGAGGGTGTTTGTGGCTACCATACCGGTGGGTGGTCATTAGCACAGAACGTTCTGAGGCAGGGGTATTATTGGCCCACCGTGAAAAAAGATGCACAGCAATTCGTGAGAAAATGCGACAAATGCCAACGCTTCGCTCCCGTTCTGAGGCAACCATCACAGGAGCTGAACGTTGTAAGTAGCCCTTGGCCATTCGCGAAATGGGGAGTAGACCTGATAGGACCTCTGCCCAAAGGGAAATCAGGTGCTATGTTCGCAATTGTTGCCATTGACTACTTCACGAAGTGGGTCGAAGCTGAACCACTAGCTAAAATAACTGAGGCCAATACTTCCAAATTCCTCTGGAAAAACATCATTTGCAGGTTCGGAATCCCGCACTCCATCGTATCGGACAATGGTAGGCAGTTTGACAACAAGAAAGTTAAAGAACTGTGCGAGGAGCTAGGAATCAGAAAACACTTTTCCTCTCCACACCATCCCCAAGCAAATGGGCAAGTGGAGGCAGTAAACAAAACCATCAAGTATACCCTGAAAAGGAAACTAGATGCCTCCAAGGGAGCCTGGGTAGACGAGCTGCCACAAGTCCTTTGGGCAATCCGTACCACCAGCAGAACCGCTACCGGTGAGACCCCATTTTCAATGGCATATGGGGCCGAAGCCATGAGTCCGGTTGAAGTAGGCCTCCCGTCCCCCAGAAGAGTATGCTTCAACGAGGTTGGGAATCATGAAATGCTTAGGTGTGGACTGGACCTCCTTGAGGAAAGAAGGGACGACGCTCAGATTAAAGTAGCGACATACCAAAAGAAGATGGCCAGGTTTTACAACTCAAAAGTAAAAAAGAGGTCGTTTCGAATCAGCGAACTGGTCCTCCGAAGGGTCTTCCCATCTTCAAAGGGACAGGGTGCGGGCGCCTTCGGCCCGAACTGGGAAGGGCCATATCAGGTGTTGGAAGAGATACGGCCGGGGACCTACATGATAGCAGATATGGATGGAAAGGTACTGCCTCATCCCTGGAACATCCAACACTTGCGCAAATACTACCAGTGATGTAAGGCGTCTTGTATAAGCTTCAAAATCAAATAAAACGTACTTTCTTACGCATGAGTTCTGAGCCACTTTCTTAAGAGCATTTTATTAT